>PNEQ01103927.1:0-65821 GCA_003012365.1 Medauroidea extradentata
CATTATGTTAACTGGTTTTCAAGTTTTGTATGAAGTAAAAATACGCAAATTTTGACTTTGAAGTGCCATTACGGGAAAACTAGATGAGCTAATTTTTTTCCGTTAGAGGTATATGTACTCTCAAGTAATGTGTACAAAACTAACACTATTTCATACAAATATAAAATTATGTTTTTCCCCACTTGAACAACCTTAAGGGGGTGAAAATAGGCGAAATGTGTTTTCGGAGACTAGTCTATATAGCTCGAATCCGGCAGCCTACCTACTTCAATATGGCCCTAATAAAAATGCCTATTAGGCAATTTCAGTATTTTTCGAAATTCACGTTTAAGTGGGTGAAAAAACATGAAATATGTTTTCGATTTATAATCCATTCCTATCAAATCCTTCGGGATGCAGAGTTGGTTTTCACATCTAAACGATGCTTAAATACACAAAAAGTAGTTTTAGGATATTTCGAAATTCGACTCCCAAAGAGTAAAAAGTAATTTGTATACAGCTCTAACCAACAGACTAAAGTCGTGATTTATAATTCAATTGGATACGTATACACATGTCTCAGATAGGACTTAAAAACTTTTCGGAGTTCGATAATCATGGGGGGGGGGGGGGTTCGAGAAACTTGTCAACTAATCGAAGAGCTCTTTGCTTCAGAATGATGCTTATGTAAACACTCAAAAAACAATTCCATGATGTTTTCGAAATTCATTCCAAAAAGATAGAAAATGGTAAAATGTGGTTTCGATTAATTATCGCTGTATATCAACTCCACTGAATGTTTAGATATCGATTAGATGTTTGTATTACATTGTTGCTTACTAAAATACCTGTAAAGAAATGTCACATTTTTTTTTCGAAACTCGATACCTAAGGATGTAAAAAGGGGTCAGAAGCGATTAAAAGTGTTTTCAATGAATCGCCAGTATATCTTGAATCCAGCGGACTACCGTCGTGTTTTTCTCGTTCATGCAACACCAGTAAACTAGTATACAATATAATTCAAGAATTTTTTTTATTCAGTCTCTTAGGAGATGAAAAAACTAGGAAGACAAATATCTACTGAACCCATCACGGTGTACTTATTTTTTCACTTCAGCGTAATAATTACTTAAACGGACGCAAAATCATTTAAGGAGTTTTCTAAATTAGATCCAAAAGTCTAAAAAGTTAAATTCAGGTATTTTTTTTCTTCCGAAATTCGACCTCTAAAGGAAGGCGTACAATTGGTTTTCGATCAGCCCATTATATTATCTAACCAATACATACCGATATTGAGGTGTTTACGTCAAAACGATGCTTACGTATAAATACCTAAAAAATATATTTGTATAATTAACTTAATTACAATGGTGGGGGTGGGGAGGGACTTAGTTTGTACACTTGAAGGCAGATGATGTGAAAAGCAAGTGCTGTACAACTTGCGAGAACTAATTTATGATAAATTCATTCTGCAATTCTATCGAGACGTGTTGTACATCATCTATGTGGCTAGGAACGAATATTTAATTTATTTTGTTCTCTGTGGTGTTTATTTTGTCTATTGGCCTCTTGTTCCATGACTTGTAAGTTCTGGGCTCGAATTCCGTGTAAGGCTGCGCAAACACTTTAGAAAATGTATTATACAGTCCACAGGAGTTCCTCTACTTCATCGGCCCACACATCATACAATCTCACAAGATAACCCTAAATATTGCGGCTGCTGTAACTTCTCTACCTAACCTTCTTCACCCGCCAAAACTGAACTAGACTTCAAGTGAAGTTTAAAATGTTATTGAGGGCAGAGTCACCAATGGTTGTACTCGAGAGAAATCAGCCTTCATATCACGTAGACTACGTATTTCTTTCGATTATCCTCTTACATAAAAGAGACGTAATTATCCCTTAAGTTCAATTGTACTGCGACTATAAATAAAGCCCAGGGGAAGTCGCTGTTAAGTGGCAGGGACAGCACGTGGGTAGCTATATAGCTACTGTCCAGCTCAGAGTCTCTGGCGGATATGCATTTTCGTGCGTAAATACAGAAATATTACAACGAGGCCGATAACATCTCGACGTACAAACTAGCCGTTGCAAAGTTTTTAACTTAGGACATATTTGTTGCTGTGACATTTAGGACGAAAACTGCATACACGCCAGGGATTCGAAGCTGGCGCGCGGACAGAACTTAGTCGGCTGCAGAGTTAGCTCGCCTACTAACTTAGTTATTCAAATATTAGATGGTTGATATACAAATCTGGTGTATAAAGAGGTCCTCCAACTAAGTGAAAATTATCTGTTTCGAGTAATACACACGTGCCAAACTGTGGGCGGAATACCAGTACTGTATATATCCACGTTTTATTTTGTTAATTAAATGTAATACGTCAGGATTACTCCGAACAACGTCGACAAAAGCCACTTGAACATTCCTCACAGAAATTAAATCAAATTGTAGGGCCTACACACCGCGTACCGCGTACGGTCAACGAGGCTTCGTATGGGTGTTCGACACCCTTTGAAGTCGAAGCTAAAACCTGTGTTTATCGTAAATTTCACAGTAGACCAATATGAATAGGAACCGTGACATAGTGTATGGGATAATGTGTTGTTGGACTAATATCTGCAACCTCTGAAAATTCCTTTGCTACCATCGCCATTTATTTTTAAAAAAGTAAGGATTGCAACCCTGTTGTTGCATAAAATTTCTGATGCTAACGTGTAATTGGTTTCAGTTATGAGTTATAAATCAATACGCCAACATTTGCAAATAAAATTGTGTGTTGCCGCTGTAAACCCTGTCGTTTGCGAGGAATTCGCTTAATGACTGCCATTACGTTCCTGCACCTGGCATGCGACCAACACACATGAGACAATGCATTGTTACGCCTGATGGGATGGCAACCGGAACTACACGACACGTGTTGCATACACGTGTCAACGCCGCTAAGGTTGTATGGGGCTTGTAGATTTGACTGATTCAGTTCACCAACTATTCTGCCACTCAGTAGTATAGACGCAATCAGGTACAGTCACCATGTGGAAGTGTGAGTGAAGGCGCAGATGTCGAGTGTGTACGTCACAGAAGACGAGGAGGTCCTTGCTGCCATCGTCAATACACCATCCACGAGCACGCACGCACACACACACACGAGCATTGTCACAAGCCTTCTTTCATACGACATGTAGGCTGAGGAATGTAGCACTGCAGGAATATACTACACAACTGTAGAAGTTCAAAGATCAAAGTAATAATTACGTCCAATGACATACACGCCAACCTTTGTTTGTTACTCTACGTTATTGTGATCTGAGGATTTATGTCACACCGTACATTATTGTTGTTGCGATGCCGTCTCTGCTGAAGTTCTATGTAACCATCATATGTGGTTGGCTGGAGTTACGAGTTACAACATCTAGTAAGGACTGTACGAATCTCAGGCCTCACACGAGTAATGCCTGCACACGCTGAACAATGTATGGGAACGGACAATGCTTGAAGAGAACATCGCACTCTATAGTCACAGATTACACGGGCAATGGAGGACGCAGTAGTTCTGTCGTATACCATGATAAATACATTTTGGTGGCTAAGAGCGCTCTGTGCTGGCCAAGATAAGCGATTTAAAAAGATAAATTGCTACTTACTAGTAGGATAGGGTGCGAGGCGAAACACAGGTTCAAAGAATCATGAAATGTAGGGGCGAGGGAAGGGGTAAGAATTCTTCAATGAGACATTTGGGCAAATTTTATGTTCACATTACACAATCGTCTCCACTTAGTGATTTCCAACATGCTAACGGCATGCTCCAACGCAATTCTTCCTATTTAACTGACCGTTTCTTGCTAATGCGTGTTGATTCAATCTAAGAAACATACTAAGATTTCCCTTGTAGTCCCTTCAAAAGTTACTTAATAGTGTACTAGGAAACGTTTTGCAAAGTCGTACAAAACGGCAACAAAAATAACTAAAAACCACGAAAATTAAAAAAAAAATTAGTAACAAATAAACAAATCAATGTATAACTAAGAAGTGCTTTCGAAAGAAAAATGCGCAACCCAGCGATAAGTCGGAGAACACCAGCAAGACTCGTTGGCCGAGAGGGATGAAGTCGGGAGAGGAAGAGGAGGAGGAGAGAGAAGTTGAATTAGCCATAATGTGCAGACGTAGAGTGTGTTGCGTTGCTGTGTTGGGAGAGCCGGCGGCCACAGAGCGCAGGAAGATCGTTCATCACTGCGAGGCTATCGACCAACAAACATCCGGGGCAGAGCAGTTCTACTCTGCAAGTTATCGCGTGCACTTGAGATGCGGAGCGCCTGAGGGAAATTATTAATACCATCACACTCTCCACGGTTATTTCTGGATATACTTGAGGCTGGAGTGCTGACCTCAAGCCTCGACCTGCAGATGGAACGTCGCTGCTGAAGATGGGACAGAAAGCTGAAACAGCTTCCGTGCTGAGCTTGTGCCACATCCGCTGAGTCCAAACTGGCACTCGCCGTTCCACAGTTTCAAGATGGTGTTATTGATTAGCAGAGGCCTGATTGTTTGAGTATCTTACATGTACACTTAGCTCTACGTGGTCAATGATTGGAAGGTTTTATCTCAGCGTCTCTGCGTTCTACGCGCTCATCACGTGTCGCAGTAACCGTGTTCTGGTTGGCCCAGTCAAACAAGTGACGCCTATACACATAGACACATTGTCAAGAACCTCAAAGCAGAGCTGCAGATGTGTACATAAGGCAGTGAAACAAATTGGTGGCGAAAATCAAGGATTCCTCCTGATTATACTACTCGCTGTTCAACACGGTTTGCAGTCTACCAGAACTTGATAATTAATTTAAGGTAGCTTGCTGTCAACTTGTTTGCGTAGGGAATACGATTAATAAACTGTCAGTGAATGAATTAGAAGCAGATGTGTACCAGCAGGGCACGGAAAGGAGGTGACGTGGAAACAGCAGCCAGCGCGGGCGAGGACATGTCACCAGTGTTGTTGTCTTGCTAACAGCATCAAGTCTGTCTCCACACAAAGAGCATCGTCACAAGTATTCCTTCACACGTTTATCCTGTGATGGTTAGAGATGACGGTTTATCGCGGGAAAATTTGACTGTTTACTGGGTTTCAACGCAAGTTCAGCTTATGGCTAAGATGCCTGGCTTTCGCTTGTACATAGAGCTGTTGCCCTATTTGACCGAGTCAATAAGAATCCAGAATCCAACTATTGTAATATTTGATGCCTACTATTGGTCTGCAGACAGCTACGTTGGGTCAAACGTACCATCACCTCTAGTGACGGTTTTTAACAAAGCACTCTCATACTACGAATTCATTTCCATGGTATAATGACCTGCTAACATGTCCGCGGTATCACTTTTTATACACCTACTCGCGTCTCTGAAGAAGAACCGAACAACGCGTTGTTTAACTGGCCTGCCAGACAATTTGATATTTGCCGCTCCAAGCAAGTAACCTCGGAAATAGCAAATCTAAGTAAAATTCGGATGAGTACAGATGTTGCAGTAATCCTACCAGTACTCACATCTGCACAATGCGGCGATGCGTAAACCCCAATACGCACTGCGAACATTGTTCTCAGTTTCATTCGACATAATACAATACGACTGGAACACCGAGTGAACCAAGAAGACATGGTAACTTCCACTGCTATGGGTACACATTGTGCCAAGGTGGCCACTCATTGCAACAACGAAAATTCCCTGATTTTTCCCTGATTTTCCTGATAGAGAAAACCAAAAATTTCCCCTGATTTTTGCAAGTATGAAAACAACATTTCGACATTTTACTCAACACATTTTCCAATAAAGATAAATATTTTACGTCATTTCCGACACTACAGTCAGTGAGTGAACTTGACAAAACATTCAGCAGAAATAACTACAAACTTGACAATGGAGTACAATTACACATGCATAACGGTAATTTTCTCAATAAAAATGTTATAATGCTCTCAAAACTCCATTATATTCATTCTTATCGTTTTTGAGGAAACTCAAAAAGAACGAGGCAAGAAAATTCCCTGAAATGTTTCAGATGAACCAAAAATTCCCTCACATTTCCCTGATATTTCCAGGTGATCACAACTTCCCTGATAATTCCAGGTTTTCCAGGTGGGTGGCCACCCTGGACACTAACAGCTAACAATGTACACATGGACATTAACATTTAAAACGCAGGGTCAATGTCCGAAACATGTACAAATTGTCTGGATATTGTATAGACAACAGTCAATATGCAGTTATTAAATCAGTCTGACAGCAATACTATATTGAGGTCAGCACTGTTCTATGTCAAGTACGACACAGCTCAGACATCAAATCTTCGCTCGACACGCCCAACATGCATGTACACGGACGTCAATCTCGAAAACCAAGCGAAGTGGCGCAACAATAACACGATAGACTCGCCTTCCTGAAGACATGTGGCTCCGGCCATCCTGATTCCCAGAATCACTCCAAGCGAATGCTGGGACGGTTTCTTACTAAGACCAAGGCCATCTTCCCTAGCTCCTCTGTCCTTGTGTAAATGTGTCAAACCATTTCTAATGATCTCGTCGACGAGACGTAAAATCCAATAAAATTTCTCAAGTAATTTGTGAATGGTTTTCTAACCGTCAAATCAATCACGTAGTTCCAAGCCATCGCAAATACAATGGAAAATACTTATATATCTCAACGTGAAGAGGAGAATAAATGCTGCCACATGTGTGTCAGTGTCCGACTCCCTGTGCTGCAGTTATTATCCGGAGAATAGGCCTTATACAATTTCCTGGATGCGGAAGTGCACACACACACCCTCATCCCTTCATCAGCACGATCCCAACAACCCGCCCGCTCACCTACCCGTCCTCTCCCCAAGCACATCGGGCCAAGGTCACACAAACCAAATAACGAACCACACTCTCGTCATCCTACACATGGGATGTCCGTTTCCTGTGTGGTTATGATTGATTTATTACCTAGTATGATGAGTTGTCAGCACGAGGACTGGATAGGACTTCAATAGGAGCGACCAGGCGGGGAAGAATCTGCGGTGGTTCGACATTGTCTAGCTGTATAGGTCATTCGGAATAAAGTGAGCACTAAAGATCTAACGTTTGAAAAAAAAAACCCTAACTGTTACTGCTAATAGTCAACATTAACAATAGCTACATTATTGTTTGTATGGTTGGTAACGAATCATTGCATGTAGTTCTGTGTATTATCTTATTTGAATACAGCATTAGTGAAAGAACATCAAATGCAATCGACCTCTCTGTATACCACATACTTTAAAATATTTATTTATCATCTTATTGACATACCTACTGACTATGTAGTTTGACTTGATTAGCGCCAGCACAAAGTGATGCAGCCGCCCGCTGAATTCAAAACTGCCGTGGACACATTGCCCTAACACTCGCGCCACAGACGTAGTTCAAAATTACACCGATAGGTGGCACCAACGTTAGGTTTTCGCCGCTTCGCTCGCTGTGTTTGTCCGTTGTGTAATAAACATGGGTTTCTGATGAACACATTCAAAAGTATTAGAAGTTACTGTTTATGAATATCATTGCTAAATGATGCGAAGTCATTTAGCATTCTGTAATCTGTTATGTTTTACGATCGCCAGCCTGAGCATACGGAATTAGAAATAGCATTTTTTTTCTGTTTCACACATTAAGAAAATACATTGGGCTATTAATTGTTTTGGCAATTGCGTCGTCGTCGTTTTTGGCAGTATGCTGAATGTAACTTTAATTCTTGAATTGCGTGTGTCGTGTGTTTATAATGGCGGTTTTGAATTACAAATTAATATACTACGCATGCATCGAGATAAAAAAACAATAGTGTATGTCGTAACCAATTAGAGTCGATGCAGAGAAAACAGTGTTATAAAACGTTAACTCGCAGGTATTTATAATAAAGATTGCTATTGAGTATAGCATATATACAGCGCCCGTTCAATTAATGAGTAGATATTATAGATAACATTTATCGTAGCAGTGTAATGTAAATGTAAACATTGTACAAGCCTATGTAAATAAAAAATGTGGTAATGTTTATGTTTACATGCACAGGAATGATATAAACTAGCAGAAAATAGTCAGGGCTTTTTTGAGTGCTCACTTTATCCCGAATCACCTATAGTATGTATATGAGGGAACAACACCTCACCCAGTGTTAAGCCCAGGGCGATAACAGTATTATTTGCCTCCTCTGCCGGGAATATAACACAGAAACCTTGGCCCACTCGCCAGGAGCGCTCTCCGCTGAACTAAGCTGTCGTTGCAATAACAATATAACACATACACTAACGACAAATTAACACAGATTGTATGACTAGCAAAGAAATTAATGTAATAAATTAACAACAATACTATATACGAGTGTTCACTGATAGCGCCGGTCAATATCGTTACTACGCATATTAATATCAGAATCTCAGCAAGTACAGTACAATTATTGAGGTGGTTGACTACCCAGGCCGGGTAGTACATTGCATAACTTCGGCCGATAGACATTCTCAAACTACTCCGTGTGCCTGGATGATGTATGCTTAGTTCAAAGAAAGCTAGCTGTATCAGGGCGTCGTATGGCAACAATGGGTGCTTGCGGTCCTTTTAGGCGGATATCTTTAGGCACAGGCTTAAATGGGTATATGCGTGGGTGCCTAGAGAATACTATTAGGCCGTTTATGGTAAAATTTTAATCCGGATTGAAGTTGGAGTGGGCTGAGGGATCCAAATCCAGATGTTACTATAAACACTTTGTTGTGGACTGAAGAAGGAGTACAGCGAGATAATCCACTTCACTTGTTGAGGCGGACTGGAGTGAAGAATCCGGATTGAGATGTTACTGTAAACACAGACTGAACTGAAGATAAAACGCGCAGGACCAAGTTGCCGCCATATTGCGTTGTTATGTGTAGTAGTTAGGTTAAACAAGAACAGAGAATACATTATAATTTAATAGGAACAGTTTAAGACAACTGTTTGTAAAGCTCAACGGCTTTTGAGTGAAACTGTACAAGTCAAGAGGTACATCCCATGAAGGGAAACTTTATTTGTAGCAACTCAAAATTTCCGTTAGTCATATGGCTTCGTACTGTCGCCGATACATCGCATTATTACGTTTTCAGTCCAGCTTGAGTCCAACTTCGCTCTTGTTTACAGTTCAATTTGGATTGTAATATTTACCATTAACACATTAGTCAACCCATGTTCGCTATACATTCACTCCGAGTTGACTCTGCTCTAGGTTCAATCTGGATTAATGATTTACCCTAGATGTAGTATAGTCCTAGGATACAGAACATAGCTCACTCAGGCAGCCACCTTACTCTTACATGAGTCTCATTTATCAGTGTCACTGGAAGACGGAAGAACAAGATGAATATGGCCACACTCGCTGTATAAACAACAGCTGATGGCCGAGTTGCAGTTATTGTAGACGCTGGAACCAGTGTGTGGGCAGACCATGGACCAGTGAGGCTAGGAGGGGAGGGGAGGGAGTAGCGCAGCTGCCAACGAGGAGACACTTCTAATTGGCAGGAATAGTCAGACGGCAGGAGTGTGAAATACGGCCTGATTCACACAAGCGGTTTTTCGCCGCGCATAGGAAATTCGCCAAGATGCTGTGTGTTACGGCCGTCCAGGTGCTCATTTAGGGCGAGTGTTAGACCATTTGACTGTATTTTACCGTATATTCAGTTTTTCAGCCATAACATTTATTCAGAATGTAGGCCTATCATCAAAATTTTTCCTCCGACAAAGCAGAGGATATATTCTTGGTAAACTGATTGATATAAATAATAATGGAATCTTTCGTTAATTTGTCATGCAGAAACATTACAAGAGAATTCTTGGAAGTTAACCTATAATTCTATTGTAATGATTCGCACAACAAATTAATGAAATATTAGGCCTACATTATTATTCATATCAATCAGTTTACCCAGAATTTATTCTATGCTTTTCCTAAGATAAAATGTATGTTACTGCTCGAAAATTGAAAATACAGAAATACTAACACTTCTCCTTAAAATCGTCTCATTAGCAATATCGCTTTGAACAGTTTAATGCGACGTGTACACGTCTCGCTAACACTCTATAGAGTCACGACAGAGAGCGTCGACTCTGTATATGGTGAGTCGGCCAGCAGCCGTGCAGAAACAGGGTCTCGCTACTATCAGCTCTTATAGCGCAACTCGACACCTCGCCGTGGCAGCTCGTCGCTTCGTACAAGGCGATGTTCGCTTGTTATCGCTGAGTCTACACTTCGCATAGATATAAACTTGGCATCGTTGTAATCTGAAGGAATGCCGCTATTTGCTACAAAGAAAATATATTTAATCGAAATAAAATTTTTTTGTTTTGTTTTTTAGTGCACCAAAGGTGTCACCGAATTTTTACATAAAATCATTCCCAATAATTTTTTTAAAGTACAAAAATGTATGTTACATTTTCATTACTTTCGCAACGTACCCCCATGACATCTCATTTCAGTGTAAATACTATTTCAACAAGTACGTTATGTTCGGTGTATGCTGCCGTATCATGTAAATTTTGACTTCTGACATTTCATTACGTGCAGCTAGTACTACGCACGCTAAAATTTTTACACGCGCGGAAAATTAAGGCACTAGTGACTTTTACAAAACTAGCACTATTTCGTAAAACATATAAATTACGAATTTCACTCTTGAACAGCATTCGACGGTACATGCGCTTTTACACCGCCGCCTGAACACCTGCGTTACATTGAGAGCATTCTTAATACAGGTACTAAATATTTAATCAGTATTGAACACCAAATATGTTTGTATTCACCACAAAAACATTGCTGTCGCCACTAGAAAATTGAGGCCACAAAAAAATAATAAGTTTGTGTGATTGGAACAAAATAATTTGATACGGACCACAAACTACAGTATTTTTCTTTGAATGTGAGCCCTAGATATTTGAGTGCGTCTGTGCCCATAATTTTCGAATCCTTACCGCTGGTAATCGGTTGTAATGGCAAGTAAGAAAAGAAATAAAACACGGACACTGCCTACCAGGAAGCTCTGGCGAGAACGATAATGGTTTTATGGTTAACACGTTATAAATTAAATTCGTCGAAGTTCACGATATGTTTTTTGGCAGCAAACATTTTCTGCATTGAGATGAGGAAACTATTGCTACATGAATTAAAATCTGAGAATGAAAATTATGAGTAGCCTAGGTGTTTTCGAATTTGATAATACAAATACTTATTTGCTCGCGGTTTTCAGGGTACTAAAAAAACTTCCTAAAATCCTATAGCAATGAATAAAAAAGTCAGGGGTGACATACACGCAGGTTCTAAAAGTACTGAGCTACATCGAATACAATTCAGCAAGTAATTCCCTATCCTTCCACCAGCCAGGTCTCTTAAGGTAGGCAGCGCCCTTAATTAACTAGGTATTTAAAAAAAAAAAAATTCGTTTTTGTGTTGACAGGTTGTACTAAAGTTTACACGCAATACTGTTTTCATCAGCAGCGTTAATATTTGCCTGTTTGCATGCATGGATTGTAATGGCCGATCTTAGTACCGCAATCACGGTGACTCCTCACTTGCCAACTGTTTAAGTTTTAGCACAGAAACAATAACAATGCCTAAGCTACATGGCCACGCAACAAACACGTCTACTCTTGTGTGTATGCTAATGGCAATTGTTATACTGTCTTAACATTGGGTGTTATTAGCCAATGAATTCTGAATATTATTTGAGCTTACACGAATTATTTTCTGGCGGAGTCGTAATGAGAAGCGGCCAGGTAAGCCAATCAAATGCAGACTAGTGCAACAGCACCCTATCCTACAACTTACTGCTACTGCGACTTACACAGAGTAGTGCTGAATGGATGTACGGAACAGAATGGGCATTATTACCAATGTATCTTAGATATGTTGGAATACGGATTAAAGGCTTAGTTTAATGTTGCACCAGTAGCTAGCATGGGAAGAGTAAAATAACTGCATCAGGACTACTGAGTTTGTCACAGTCTATTTTCTCCAAAAATAAATACTAACAGTAGATACATGCTACCCTTGCTAGTTCAGAGTGTGACAAATACATTTCAAAGGTTAGCCCTCAAAAGCTGCAAGAACAAGGAAGGTATAGTTATTTCACGGCTGTACTTAACCGAAAGTATTTAAGGCTAGACTTAAAATTTCTTCTTTCTTGAATGTGGAAACAAGTATAAAATTTGTTACTACTAAGCCTTTAATATCTCTATTTTTAATGTTTTGCTGCATACTAAAATCCAGGTTGGTAGCTTCTGATCTATGCAAATATTCAGTAAAAGTCTGGATTTAATCAGGCCAAATTCCATTTTGAATCATTGTTTCAAATTTGCCACTATTCGTTCTTTCCATAGAGTCCTATTCTGGCCATTGATTAAAGATGTAAACAATTACCGCTATTTAATCGCGATCACATCTAGAATACATACATCATTATAAAAATCACAACACAAACAATTTTACGTCCATAGAATAATGATACATCTACAGCCACAAGACATGAAAAAGAAATTGCAGTCATTAACTAGTCACTAGTCGTTTTTCCTTTCCCGTCACATTACAATGGATGAAGTGTAGCTGCTGACTAACGCAATGATACTATGATATAGGTTTACTTCAAAAGTCAATGAGTGAAAAAACGAGTAGGAAATTGATTTCAGCACAATTGTATGATTAACAAGTCCTCCACCCTAATTACGCCTGGCAACCAGTGTTGATAAGACGAAGATATTTAATTTCTGGTACCAGGCAGACTTAAAATCTGGCAGTCTCCATAACATACCGGTACACTAATACAAATATTTGTAAGGGTGCCAAATTAATTGAAAATAATTTGTTTTCAAAAGCAAATTGTTATTTAACTGTCAACTATTCACTTTATGGGTATTTATAAATTATTGGTGATTAGTTGTAAGCATTTAGAAAAATACGCCTACTGATGGTTCACAGAGATTGTTTACCTTGTCAAAAATTACATACACAGCAATTTGCTTAAAAAAAATTAAGTGCCAGTGGGAAGACAAGGATACCTTGAAAATGATTTTAGAAACACACAACTGTTTTAACAGTGAAAAACTGTGAAAAAAAAGTTTATCCTGTGTACTATTTAAATGGAATAAAATAAGTTTTCAAACATTTCAATACAGTCTAAATTTTAAGAGTTTGTCAAAGAATAATTTTCCAACTGGTTATGAGCCCAGAAAGTTTCCTCGTGTGGCAAGGAACAAGAAAATGGAGACTTGACAAAACTGAGTGTTTCGTTAAAGTACAACAGTAAGTAAATTTTTCATGTATAAGAATGAGTAGTGTTTACACAAACTTTCAAATAGAACTCGTAAACAGGGAGAATTACGACACTTGGAAAGCGTAAGTAGTAGGCCTACTTATTCGAAAATGTTTATGGAGTGTGTCTGGCAGTATTACCACACCTACGAAAGAAAAAGAAAAATTGTAGTGGGCCGAAGCATATCTTTGTGTTAGGTCGGTCTTATTTCTTATCAGATCTCTCTCAGAATTGAAAAGAATAGAAAATTGTAAAACATATCCCCAAGCTTGGGATAGTACTATATACTGTATGAAAGGAAAGGACCAGCTTGCAAAGCAACCTAACTTAAAGAATTTATTCTTTAAACAATCAAAGAACTGGATGACCTCCGAAATCACTTAAATTATTTTTATGAGATATTAGACAAACCTTTTGGTATGGTCATAGAAATAATGACCGCAGTATCATGCTTCTCTATAGACCCCCTTCAAGCTTCGAAAATTTTCGTGCACTTATAGAAAGTCGGGACAGTTTCTCTAAGCTTGATGATTTAAAAATGAAAATGGCATGGAAAACACTCAAGAAACATACCATTATATTTTCACTAGTCTGTCTTTGGATTCATCATTAAGAAGCAACTCAAGGAACAATATCTACAAGAAGAGACGCCTCTCAACTGAACTTTCGAAGCAAATATATTTCTGAAAGTACAGAAAATCCTTCAAACGAAGAAATTACGGAACAAAATAAAACACTCCTGGAAGAAAAACGAAAGGGAAGAAGAAATATATATTCAAGTCAAAAGATCGTAACACTATAAAAAAATAAATAAAGACCATGTCAGTAATGGAACACGGATTACAGTTAACAAACCTATAAATGTAAATATTGTCAATTCAAAAGAGGTTCATAAAACAAATACAAATCAAATGGAGAAATTGAAATCAGAAAAGCTACTCCTGTTGCAAGAGGCTTCAATCAGAAACCTGGAATTCATTATAATGGTATGTTTGCCCTAGTAGTAGAACTTAGTTATCCGAGATTTTTTCTAGATTAGCAGTAGAAGGAAACTTCCAAGGTGAATGAACTAGATTTATCCACCGCTTTTCTCAACAGTGACATTGATGAAGGTATTTATATGGAAAAACCGTAAAATGTACAAACATTATTTCAAGAAATATTAGGTCTACTGGAAGAAACTGAAAAGATACTTTATGACAAAACCACATAAATGTTACAAGATCTTTGTAGCTCAAAAGAAGACAAGTGTTGCTTACTGAAAAGGGCAATGTATGGTATAAAACAAGCTGGAAAACAGACCAAAACTTAAGAGAATTTTTTTACCACGTCACGCTGACCCCTTTATCTATGCCAAGGGTTCAGGAGCAGAAGAAAATTCATTACAGTCTTCTATGTTGATGACTTAATATAATAATTGGATCGCCAAAACAAGTAGAAATGGATCATGTTAAAACAACAAATTCATTAATACATTCAAAATTGGAGACTGAGGAATTTTTCACCACTGTCTTGGAATGGAATTATTATGCATGTTATTCTTACATTAAGACGAACTTCCATTTCTGGAAAAAGATATACAAGCAATATCACCCAGATTTGGAATGGAAAATTGCAAACCTTCTCTTAACGCATCTACAAACTTGACTGAGTTCAGCAAAGACTTACATTAAGCAACTATGGCTGTTCTACTTAAAAAAATTAATAGGGTAACTGATATAGCTTTCGGTTGCTACTAAACCTTGCATAACCCATAATATAAGCTACCTTAGTCAATTCAATATTGGTTTCAAAAAGGAACAGTGGTTAGCAACAAAAGGAGTTTTTAGATACCTTCAGGGAACACATGATTTGACCTTAAATTTCACTAAAAAAAATCAAATTCTATTGGGAATGTCAGATGCTAATTGTGACTCATGCAAACATGACAAAAGATCGACACAAGTTTCTACTTTAAATTCGAAGAATTATCTGGTTAGATGGGATTCCATGAAACAAAAAACAGTATCCTATAAACTGCTTATTCAACAGCTTTGGCAACCTTCCATAGAAACACTACATTTGAAATAACTTGGGAATGAAATGGGTGTGAAAGCAAGTCTGTAACTATTTACAATGACAGTCAGTCTGCAAAATGTCTAGCAGAACATCTTTACGGTTTGTTCCAAATCTAAACATATTAATAGTATTATTATTATTATTAAACTCAGGGTGAAACTAAAATTGTCTATCTACCTACAGAAGATATGGAAGCTGACATGTTCACTAAACCACTGCCTGGAGCAAGATTTAAGAAAATTAGATCTTCAATAAACTGTTTTGTTCGTGTGGGGAGTGTTGGAAATTATTTTAGAAACACTCACACGACAGTTGTAGTTATGAAACGAAGGACTGACAGGTTTTGTTTAGCTTGTGTATTGTTTAAATTGAATACAATATGTTTTCCTAGATTAGAACACAGTATATGTATAACGGATAGTTTCCAACAGAATCCCCACCAGGTTCTTACCCAGCAGTGAAGCATGGCGGCGGGTACAGAACCACAAATAATGAAAAAAATATTTTTAAGTTTCGTAATTTAAGGATTATTTTAATTAATAACGTAAGTCAAAATAAATTAACAGTAATGTCATATTATTTTCAATGCATCAGTAAATTTGAAAAATATTTGTGGCAATCGAAATTCTGGTTATGTCTGTAGAGCAGGATGGAAATAAATGTGTTACCTGATACCAAGGGACCAAATCTCATAGAACTCCAGTAAGCCTACCAGAATTCTGGTACGTCTGGCAACACTAACTTGGAATAAACATGCCATAATACATTCACTTGTTCATACCAATAGGCCCACAGAGCCTCACGCATACTTCAATGTATTTACAACCAGAGCGTGCGACTTCACCACACAATCGTCTCTTGCTAACTAAGAACAAATGAAAAGACCGCCTGGACGATGTGTGGCAACTCACCTTCGGTGTGTGATTGTCGACTGCAGAGGAAGTACTGGTTCGCCTCTAGTGGTTAAGAGCAAGCCACTGGGCACACGATAGTCTGCAACATATGAACCACATACACATATAACATACACACACATCCAGCCGCAGCTACCAACAATGTATGATAATCATTTGTTTTATATTTAAAGTGGACTGTAAGTCTAGTCAAGAATCAGGTAAGGTAAGTGAAGTGGGCTCTACGTCTCTTCGAGAACGAGCTCATTAGAGACGGTGTCAAGAATCAGGTCATTAGAGCCATTCTGCAACAGTGACCATGTTAACGTTACCAGGGAAACAGTATCCTGTCATTCAACATAGCGCTGTGGCTGTCGAATAAATGTTCAACATTTTAAGTCTGAATCTTATAAATTACCTAAGTGAGGAAAGAACAGTGACGTAGCATGTCACGTGTTTTATATGCGACAATTATAAACTTATTCCATATGCATCTGTTAAAAGAAACAAAACACATCAAACTATTTCCCTACGTCTCTAAATATACAGCACGCCTATCAGAAACACGGGCCCCTCAAGGATGGACAAAAACGGCTTTTTCAAACTTATGCATCTAGTAAATTCCGACCTCATCTGTTAAATTGAAATATAGGGGCGTTCGTTTGACTTGACGCCACCACACTCATACAATTCCGTTTAGAGTTCTATATAAAAAAAAACTACCACGAAAACACTTCACGACAGTCAAAGCTACACAGGCGAAATAATTCTCGACGCGCGCATCTGTCTCGCCGGTATGGCTTACATTTTTATCGCCTGTAGCGGACAAAAAAATAATCACTCAAGAAACTCTCCGTAAGGCTCGGTGTCAGTCACCAAAATATTTTTTTAATTCCTCGAAAATTCTAATAAAAAACGTTACCTTGCGATTAAACTGCAAGTTCTACTAGCCTTGTGCTACCGTGCAGACATGGCGAGTTAACTGTTAACATATATTATGTCGCAAAGAAAAACAATGTAACACAGAGTTGCTTTGTAATTATACGTTAACCCGTTATGTAGGCACTGTATCACAGAGTTGAGCATTTGCGGTATAACCGCAAAATAATTTGGCTCTTATGAAATTTTTTTATCTGTCATAGTTTTCGCGTGGCCTGTTAAAGTCTTATTTTGCATGTTTCCGTTTTAACGACTACACTAAAACCTACTGATATACCAAGTTAAAATAAATACACAGTGGATAAAGACATTGCAGGCTACAATGTCATGCTCATAAAAATAAAGAATAACAATTATTTGTATTTAAAAAAATTATTAAATATTTAAAATTTTTATTTTCAGTTTCAGCACTTTTTTAATGCAAATAATTTTTATTCTTTATTTTCATGAGCATGTCATTGTAGACTGCAATGTCTTTATCCACTGTGTATTTATTTGAGTTTGGTGTATCAGTTGGTTTTAGTGTAGTCGTTAAAACAGAAACATGCAAAATAAGACTGTAACAAGCCATTACACGAAAACTATGAGAGATAAAAAAATTTCTTAAGAGCCAAATTTAGTCACATTTTGTGTCTGAAATAAGAAAAAAATATCTGGTACAAATAAAAAATAAAAAGTATGTGATGAAAGTTGCGGTAGACCGCGCCCTTAAATGCAAAATTTTAATTGTGAGAATAATTTTTGTATTTGTACGATACTTTTTTGTTTGTTTTTACGGCATACATTGTGACTATTTTTTTTACAGTAACGAACATTTTCTAGCGTTCACAGTATTTGTATAATGGCGTGTCAAAGCCAAAATTTGCATAAAACTGTTTTATACAACAACGAAAACCGACTGACTTACAGAAATAAAAAAAAAAATCCCACTGAAGAATAGTATCACCGGCCAAAAATGGACATAAATAAAACCAGCATTTAATAGCTTTTGTATTTTTTAATGTTAAATTTTAAGTAAAAACCGTCAACTTTCAATGGAATGTTTTATACATGTCCAGTTGTAGCTCGCAACACTGTTCTTCAGTGGGAATTATTTCGTTTCTGTAAGTCAACTGGTTTTCGTGTTTTGTATAAAAACAGTTATATGCCATTATACAAAAACTTTACCCCCGGGTGTATCAAAATTCATGTTACAACGCTTGAGGGTAGAAAGCCCGTATTATTTGCAACCGTTTGTGTTAAATATGTTGCCGGAAACGTGTAGTTAAGCCCATGTAGCCCCAGAAAGAGTCAGCGTAGGCAACCCGTTGGGCTTTGTGCGAGACAGACGATGCTGTGGCGACTTACGTGTTTACGACGCCGGGCAGCGCTCGTAGAGAGGATTGTACGATGCCAAATACTGACCCCGCCCCTTTTTACTTCCGTTGGTGGCGCCCCCACCTCTTTTCTTCCGTTCGTGCCGTGCCATAGCACTGCGCAGCATGACATCGCAGTGTGTTTTGATATCACTGGCGGTCTGTTGTTGGCTGTTCTGTCGTACAAGCAAACTCGTCGTGTCATTTCTTTCGATGTGGTTCTGGAAAGGACGACGTTGTAGTGGAGTTCAATGGAGTACACGTTTAGTGAGTACACGGACATGCTGCTTGTTTACGGGGAAGCTAGACAAAATGGACGAGCTGCCCGTCGTCTGTACGAAGAACGATATCCGGGTCGTTGGATTCCAGCTCACACCATGTTTGCACGAATTACGCCGCGAATGCGTGATACTGGTACATGTGCCGTCACAAGATCAAATGCTGCAGGGTTCGTACTCCCAGTTTCGAAGAGGATGTACTTCTGAGATTTGACGGGAGTCCGGATACAAGCACAAGGTCAGCAGGTTCCGATATGGACGCTGACAAAATGGCTGTTTGGCGAGTTCTTCATGAGCAACTCTTGTACCCGTATCACCTTCAAAAAGTGCAACATATGGGTCCGGCGGACTATCCTCTTCGCACGACCTTTACTCGTTGGTACATTGGAAGAGTATTGAGGAACCCCGAGTTTGCGGTTTTATTCAGCGATGCAGCCAAGTTCACTCAAGACGCTATTTTCAATTCGCACAACAGTCATGTTTGGAATGATGTCAATTCGCATGCATCGTTTGTTACTGCTCGCCAGGAACGTTTTTCAGTTAATGTGTAGGCCGGTATTGTTGACGGCGTACTCATCGGGCCTTTTTTTCTTCCGCCACGACTTACCGGCGCCGGATACCTCCAATTCCTTCAGAACGAACTACCAGGTCTTCTGGAAGTGGTTCCATTGCATGTCCGACGTGTGATGTGGTACCAACATGACGGGGCACCACCACATTTTTTCCTGCAAGTGCGAGAGTATTTAAACCAAACATTTCCCAACCGATGGATTGGACGAGCGGGCCCTGTCGCATGGCCACCAAGGTCACCGGACCTAACCCCATTACTCTTTCTGGGGCTACAGGGGCTTAACTACGCGTTTCCGGCGACATGTTTAGTGACAAAAAAGGTTGCAAATAATACGAGCTTTGTACCCTCAAGCGTTGTAACACGAATTATGATACATCTGTAGAAACTAGAGAATTTTCACTACTGCGAAAAATAGTCATAATATATGTCTACAGAACAAATCATATCTCGTACAAATAAAAAAACTATTAAAATAATAAACAATTTTCGTGTACTCCATCCTTAAGCGCCATAACATATGGCAACAGACGAGCAATCCGAACCACTGATTTCAACATTGCATAATGTAAGGAATGTTATGTCTGCTGCATATATTACTTCATTTCTGTACATACGTGTTGGTATAGTCTCTGTTATAGCGTGTAAACATCAGCCGCTTCTGTACATCTAAGAGAAGAATACTCACATCAGTTTAGAACAACATTACTGCCGTTCTAACGGTTGTGACGGGGAAGGGGGGGGGGGGAGCAAAATTTTATATTTTCATAAAATATTGTTAGTTCTGCAGACGTTACTTGGAAGAAGATTTTAGTCTTACAAAAACAATTTGTTCAGCCAGTTTTCTGATAGTGGCATCTGAAGGCCAAAATTTGCATGTTTTTCATTTTCACCGTTTCAAAAACCAACCAGCATAAAGAAATAATTCACACTGGAACTATATGTTACAAGCTACTGACTGGCATACACAAAAGTCTATTATAAAATATATTTGTATTTGTAAAAGGAAAAAAAAAAGTAAAACAACTACTGAAAGTAGTAACAATTCCAAAGTTCAGCAATGTTTTGGAATACAAAAATATTTTGTAATGGTCACGAAACAAGTTCCAACAACGCGTGTTTGGAAACACTCGCACAGAACATGCGATGTCACAACCTCTTTCAGTAGACATGCTACCGAATTCCCACTTTAAAAAAATAATTTTCAGCTACCACTGTTCACGCATTAGGTAAGTTACGACCATCATGAATTGATACAACTAAAATTTCACACAGCAATATTCATTCCACTGTTGAAAGCATGGGTGTCTGCAGATACACTGCTGGGCGACAGTCGGTAAGACTGAGGCCTCGACACCGACTGTAACACTGAGCTCCAAACACAAGAGTGTTCCATTCAGTAGTTGCCTCATACGAAGTTGACCGTTACTATATACGCTCACTAGACGTTCCTAACAAGATAAATGCCTTACAACAAGAGGGATCATTCACTATCCAGCTGTCACTATACGCAGCTTCATAAATGCAGTAATGTTGACTGACATTGCCAAGAAGGCAGCGCAGGTCTACAAGTAGTGTTCACCGACTGTACACATAGAGCCACCAACCAGGGTGGAGCAGGAGCAATATGGCGCCACCTGCTACAGTTTGTCATATAGTAGTATATCTGCAAGTCTATGAGCATTCCACCACCACTCCAGCTCTCATACTCTAAGTTACATCATCTTCACCTTCCTTTTCGAAGGCAATATAGGCATTATAATAGTTCTCATACCCAATATAACCACTGCAGTAAATTTCATCTAACCCGCAATTAATAAGGACATCCGCGTTTACAGTTGCAGTCGACAATGTCGAGTGTATCTTCTCGCAATTAGTACGCCTTGACGGTTTTAGGTGCTATCTCATATCTCAAAAAAATGTGTTTAGTCATTAATTATTGTTATATCAAACTAAGACGTGGAATGTTGGAAGGAAACAAAGACTGCAATGAATTCATAAATTAATATCGCTATTAGTTTTAAACATAGAAGACATTCACATCTGAAGAAGTACGAAAGTCCAAAGAATCTTACCAACTATTTACTACATTTAATTTCACATGACAGCGAAAATATTGTATGCAACTATAGAGCGGGAAACCACATTCTGTTTAGTAGGCGGACGGATTTAACACAGTTTTCATGTACTGTGTAGATCTAGATAACACTAAACAATGTACAAATAATCGTTTCATTCGACAATTATCAATATACTACGAAACTACTAATTAGTAACGAGAATTCCTATTCCGCTACGAGTTCAGAGAGTATGTAAGTTGCAAGGAGCCGCTGTTGACAAGACCTCTCGCCTCCCAACAAGGCGACCAGGGTTCGGTTCCAGACGGTGTCGGTCCCCGGATTTTCGTAAGTGGGAATCGAACCAGGCAATGTAACTTGGCGGGTTTTCTCGGGGATCTCCCGTTCCCCTCGTCCCTTCATTCCAGCGCTGTTCCGTGAATCATATCACACCTCACCAGCGCCAAAGGCCCAGATGTTAAGGGGTATAGATCCCTACCACCTTGGATTGATATGCTTCTTCTCGATAACTTCTGTTCCAGTCAATGTATCAAAATTTGTGTCACGACAAGGCATAGATACAAACTTAATCGATTTTTTGCAATTACTGGAACCATAATATATTCATTATTTTGCAACGGGAAACAGCTGAAGTGGAAAAATGTATTTATTTACGGGAGCTACTACATAGGCCGCAACATTAACAGAAACAATGCCATATGGATTCCAAAAAGTGAATGAAACAATAAACTATGCCTTGTCAGCGTGAAAAAAGTAACAATGTGTCTATTCCCTGATTTATAAGAAACACCGTAAAACCGATCTGACAGGGATCAATCCCCCTTAAGGCGGACCAAAATCTCCTCACTTCATTATAAGTTTCAAAACATAACTGTCGCCTTTTTCAACAAGGATTCCCCTCCCGAAATATTTCGGGTTATTTTTCCGAACAGCCTGTACTGAAAGTAGGCCATAAAGCAGAAACAGTTGTTAAATGTGTAATGTTCATTCACCTCTTATACTGACGGTGTTATTAGTAAGAATAAAAAACAGTTTAAAAAAGTGCTGAGAAGCGAGGAGGACTCGGAGGCACGGAATGCGTGCTAAAATAGACGCGCAGAAGCCAGCTGCGACTGGAGACTAGCGTGGCAGGAAGGGTGAGCTGCCAAGCCTCGGAAATATCCCCGCGGCCCGTCATCAATTATTCGTGCGGCGTTGTCGACGTCACTAGGCCGCCTCTCCCCCTGCGAGCATGGGCGCCTACACTGCCATCTCCTAGCTCAGAGCAACCCTCCAACAACATTACAACGTTGCCACATTACACAACACCTGCTACACACAACCCCCATACACGTTGGACTCGCATTCAAAAACACCTGGGTTCGAGTACCGGTTCCGGCCATCCTGACCGGTTTGTCATGGTTTCCCGAAATCGCTCCAGGCGAATCCTGGGATGTTTACTTAACAAAAGCCATGGCCGACTCCTCTCCCAGCTGCTGTCTTCGTACCAAGTTGTGCGCCACATGACCTCGTTGTCGACGAGACGTAAAACCCACTTACTTGCTTACCAAACTCATCCAAACACAGCTGCAGCCGAAAATTGCGCAAATCTGAGTCGATATTTTGTAACCTTTCTTTATTCGGGATCTGTGTCCCACCACATCGACCCTAGGCATTGTGCACCTCATATTGACCCGACAACCAACGTAAACCAACAACATATCCTCTCTCCCTGCAAATTGAGCCCTACCACACTCTTTCTCCTTGCGATCTGCATTACGCCACATTTACTGCAAGCACCACGTACTAGCGTTGACCCAACAACCGATGTATCGTAGCAAGGTCACTAAGACAGCCTCTCTCTGCCTTCGATCTGTGTACCAACATACCAACATCACGCTCCGTGCACTCGAATTAGCCCCGACAACCGACGTAATTCACAAACGTCACTAAGCCTCTCTCTGTCTTTGCTCTACGACCCAAAATGTCGACCTAGAGCGTTGTGAACCTCACATGGTTCCGGCAATCTTTCTAACCTGTAATGTGACAATCCCGCCTCTATACATGTGAGCTGCGTACTTACACAACCACCCTGAGTTCCGCGCATGTGCCTGGCAACTATGCAACACATCAACAACGTTACAGTGCTCGCGTTTGTAAACATTGCTCGCACCTACTCCTAGGGCATGCTTTAACTGGTTGAGTAGTATCTTAGTAAACAAAAACGCTTCGTGGTATAACTGAAAAGTTATGGAGTGCTTCCAGGTAGGCATGCTTTGTTACGTGCTTCAAATTAAATACACGGGCCGCGGTGGCCGAGTGGTCAGACCATTCGCCTCGATTCGGGTTCGATTCCCGGCGGGGTCGGCCCCCATGTGGGAATCGTGCCGGACGATGTCGCTGGTCGGCGGGTTTATCTCCTGTTTCCCTCGCCCGCTCATTCCGGTGCTGCTCCATACTCACCTCATGTCACCCCTCACGAGCACTAAATACCTCGATGTTAAGAGCTGACCAAAATCTCTCACTCTCAAATTAAATACTTCACGCTCACGCACACAATATTGTTGAATAATAATTATGGTCAAGTCAATGGTCACTGCAGCTGGGATAAGTCTTAGTACACCGGATTCAGAATAATAAACACATAGCCTAATACACTCAACGACAGAATATCAATAAACCAGGTTATCACACCCCGGATACAGAATGAGAAGGGTGGAGGAAACTGGAGATCCCGAGCAAACCCTCCGACCAGCGGAATCGTCAGGAACGATTCCCACATGCGAAGAATATCAGGGAGAATCGACCCCGCCAGGAATCGAATTCGGTTCGCCTTGGTAGAAGGCAAAGTGCGGTCCCTAGTAAGAAGTGAATAAGTCTGAGACACAAAACATATATGTAATTGTTCATCATGATTACATCCGTCTTTAAGGTGCCGTCTGTCCAGGACGCCGCGAGCAACCTGCAGAGCTTCAGTCTTCAGCAGATGATTACATAACTGCTCACCGCATTTAAACAACGTCACACGTGTGTTTAACCGTTTCAGGTTCAACACTGCCAATTAGAACGTATCTTATAGCGGCTGGAAACGGCGGAAATGGGAGTTTTCGCGGTCTTTCTTAGGTAGGTAAATATTAGCGAAACATGTGTTGAAAGTTATAGGCGTGTACAATACACTTTCGTCTTTAATATGACGTCATAAGATATTAGGGTGAACACTTATTGTCTCATAGAAGTGAGTTGTCAGTGAGAAGACTACACGACAGTAGAGTGACAGCCTAGAGGCAGCTTGGTGTTCCGACCAGCTGTGTCTCAGCCTGAAGACGAGAATACATCAATCGAAATTCCCGAAACTTGGTATTTTGCGTTGTTCTTAACTTGCGGTGTGTTGTCTCTTGTCCTTTGGTTGTTGTCCACTGTTAACTGTTTTTTTCTGCTTCCACCTTTTTTCATATTGGGAATCTGGTTTTCTTTGTTCGTGTCTTTTGTGGCTGGGTGTTATGTGGCTTTTTTGAACTGAATTATATCTTTAGAATTCTCGCTGTCCATAAAAAATATTAAAGAAAAAAAAACGACAGTTCCTATGGGAGTGCTTTTTTCTGTTTCTTTTGTGTTTTACGTCCTTTTTGTGTTTTCTACATTTCGTCATTCGACACAAGTTTGATCAGCAAAACATGAACAATGGCTAGAGCCCGGTAGTTTTCGCGAAAGTATTTTTGCCCCACTTTGTTTCAGTGCATTACGTGCACACCTGCAGCTCAACTTCATGATTATTGGCAGAGTGTTTTTGTGCAGAGTTAGTAAACTACACTGCAACCAACATTTAAAAATCTTATCAATATGCACGCCTCGTAAATTAGTTTTAAGAACAAAAACGTCCGTTACAAAACTGCTGTAAAAGAAAAGTAGTTTTCGATCTCATATTGCATTCGAGTTAGTTGTTTTGTTTTACAAACTTACATTTTAAAAATAGGAAACTACAAAACTGCCAATAAAACCCTTTATTATAGCATAACTTTAGTCACGAGTATAAACAACACGGAAGTATTGTATGGGTACTATCTTAAAACTGCGCCTCACACAGTATCATGTTGGAATATTGGTCAGCATCCAAAAGTTGTCTTAATTTTGGACTTAGGATAGATCCAAACACCTGCAGAACTATTTTTTCCCCTTTTTAATTAATTTTCTCTGTCCATTTATTCGGTAAATCTCAGCTGTACGGCACCGTAGCTTTTCTTTCATGTCTAAAACTAATAAAGTAAAATTGTACCGTGCAGGTGTTCTTACCGCCACTGTTCAATTAACTGACAAAATAAGTAGTATTTTATAGTAGCAACTTTTTTTTAAAATTAATACGTTACTTTAACACACATTTTTCAAGCGAATATTCACTAACTTTTATGTAGATGTAATACTAGAGTGAAAAATTAGTCAAATGTAATTAATAATGACACCTCATAACTCCTGACGTAAATGTAAACAGTGTAAATCATAATACAGAGAACCACACATTCTATAATACTAACTCAAAATCTACAAATTACATATATTTACGCTTATTTATGAATGCCTGTATTTTCATTTGTTACTGTGCACAATGTTTTATTTATTCCATTTTGTACATGACTTCATTTCAGTGTTCTCACAAAGGCCAACATGACGTTGGAGGAATTATCTTTAGAGGTTTTTCTCTGTACAAAAAAAAAAACACAACGTGAATTCTTAAGGTTACTTCCCGAATTCAAATTAAAGTTTCAATACATATCGCTTCCAAACATGTCTTCAATGGCACTACTTACCTTGTATCCAGCACTGCTAAAAAATAACTAAATTTTGTAATGGAATTCTTACCGACATACAGCGAAGCATTTATAAACGGTTACATAATTATTAGGCTATGTGGCACTACCGTCGAGGATGATAATTAACCACGGTAAAAGAAATTTATGTCGCTGTGAACAGAAATTTTGGAATATTTCTTAAAGAAAGAAATTTATCCACAGAAGGATTGCCATCTGTCGTCGCCGAGAGTGTGTTGTCGCAATGTTTATGCGTACTTGCAACATATAGCGACACTCGCAAATGAGGACGGTCATAATCAAGAAAATACTATGTAAACAAATATACATAGCAAAGCTTCGCCTGGTCGCAGTTAGCGTCACAGGATCACAACAGACCCGCAGGACACCGAGTAATATCACTACCTGGTATTTGTACCAACGCAGAGCTGTAAAACAGGCGTTCACTTACATCTGTAGTCTCAGTTGGAAGTAATACACCTCCTACGTTTAGCTGTGCATGTGTGAACAAAGCAAGTACGTGTGCCTAAGTAATTCATACGCGCATATTTACATCCATTTTGTGCCCATCACGTGACATCTTGATTTCTGTGTGCGCGCGTTTAATTCCACTACAGCGAGACTAGACGCAACGCAGGTGCACATTTTCCCGTTGCAGCACTCATAAAAAGCGATAGTTAATCGGGTTTCATATTCCCATTGTCTTAGCGAAATATTAGATCTAACGTACAATTCTAGATACAAGCATTTGGAAATACTTGCAGCTGACTAAAATCCTGTTAACTAACTTTCTCACAAACTTGTCCGGACACACTTTCAGACAACGCGAAACATGCTACGTTTGTATAGCCGCTTCAAGTGAATGATTACTGACTTTTTTTTAACGTCATTATTCCGTTAGCGGAAAAGATTAATTTTCAAGCCTGTAAAAAAAGTGGGTAGGGGGCTCCCTGCAAAATTTCAATTGTTTTAATAATGTTAATATTTGGACCAGATATGCTCTGTTTTGTAGGCAAGTATCGTGACTATTTTTTACAGTTATGACATTGTTCTCCAGCTTTCGTAATGTTTGCGTAATGGCGCGTCAAACTCCAGATTGCATGAAACTGTTTTATACAAGGAAGGAAACCAACTAACTTGCAGAAACGAAGTAACTCACAGAGAAGCACATTGTCGCGGGCTACGTCAAGGTATGTACACAAACCTATATTAATTATATTGTGTATTTTAAAAAAATACTGAAATTAATATTACATATTGTCAATTTCCATTTCTTTCATACAAAAAAATTCCAATTAATGTTTTCTGTACATACCTTGACTAGCCCGTGACAATGCGTTTCAGTGTGAATTTTAGTATTTCTGTACGTCACATGGTTTTCCTTTCTTGTATAAAACCGTCGTATGCAAATTTGGAGTTTGACGCGCCATTACGCAAACATTATGAAAGCTAGAGAAAAATTTTAAAACTGTAAAAAATAGTCGCGATACGGGCCTACAAAACAAAGCATATCTGGTCCAAATTTTAAAATTATTAAAATCATTTTAAAGTTTTGCATGCACTCCCCCCTTAACAATTACAAGAGAACTTCTGCGATATTTGCTATACGTACTTCTTGGAAGGAAAGACGTGGCAGGAAAAGCAAACAGAGGACGCCCAAGAACAGCGTTCCTGGATGATACCCGCATCACCTGACCAAACAGCTGGCTCGAGATAAACTCATTGGACAATGACAGTTATACGACCCAGGTTGAGAAGAAGAGAAGAAACACGGTATTACTACTGACGCAAGGACTAGTCTTGCCTCGCAGACTCCTCGTAAGATTGTACATTACGAAGACGAGTGTTTTATTGAGACGAGAGGGAGACAGTTGTGGAACCTAGCCAGATCGACAGTCCAGACTGCAATGTCGCTCACTACAGGTTATTTCAGGAGCCGCAGGTCTGTCGCGGCAACATCTGCTCCAGAAACACGCATGCAGCTGCTACTACCACTCTCTGTGCTCGACTATACTGCACTATTCTCTGTTCACTCTAAGTTGAGTTTTACGATAAACAAAGACAATTATAAACAAAAATGTTTATTGGCTGCCGACCGCCATGCACTGTAATCTTGCATAAGAAATATATCCTTGTTATCTGTCGTTTACATATAAATTTACCACTCCGTCACTTAATGAGAGAGTTTTATTAACAAATATATAAAATATACAGGCGTTGCAAACACAGTCTACGACGCTCCGTGTTTATTACTACAGGGTGGGGCAACATAACTTCCTTTTTTGAAATGTGCGCTATTCAGGCCGCATATGTCGTAGCGGGGCGGGAATGATCTCATTCGAGAGATGAGGGTGTAAAGTTTTGTTCCACGCCGCGATAAGTCGCCACCATGCCGTTGGAACAGCGAGGAGCATGCGTTTGCCGCCGAGGCGTATTCCACGGACGGCTCGATGAATTGGACTTAGGGGACATTTGATTGCAACAAGACAAGACAACGGCCCACACTTCAAGGGCATCGATGGTTGCTTTAAGGGCACACTCCTCAGCTCAATAAGTGGTGATTTGGAGCTCCCATGAGTTGGCTCCATGTGATGTTTACGGGGTTATTTGAAATCCCGTGTTTACGCCAGTCATCCAAGGACCCTACACGTCCTGAAGACCAACATCCGGGCAGACATTACCAGCATACCCACTGCTACGCTGGTAAGTGTCATGAGAAACGCCAGAAATTGGCTTACTCGGTGTATGGACAATGTTGAGCTTCACTTACCCGATTTAATTTTGAAAACTATGTAAAACGAAACTTTAGATATGCAACTACATTATGCAAATTAAACTGGAAACTTTCTTATTCATATAATGGGTTTTATTGCAGAGTTAAAAAAGGAAGTTATGTTGCCCCACCCTGTATAATTATGGTTAGCGGACGACACGTCCGTACAGTTGATTGATGAGTTATTTAACAAGTGACGCACTGTTAAACGTACGAGTTTCTTGGTACACTTGCCAGTATTTAGAGATGTACGATATTCTGAAAATACCAAAAGTTTAGTTCTGTTGTAATTACACAGTAAAAATGTCAGAAATATCACAATCAGATACGATGTTTTATATTTTCAAAGTATTTTCGGACATTAGCGCGTCAATGTCGTGGCTACTGCGAATATTTTTTCCGTGTATCCATTTTCCGTTCCAGTTCGTCCGAACCAAAATTCCTTGATCTACATCGTTTCGTCCTCGTGTCGTTTTATGTTTACATCGCTTGCGGATTAGGTTATGTGATGCTGGATGTGAACAGTGAAAATGTCTTACATGGTTTTATAAACGTGGATATTTGTCTTCATTACTAAACTAACTGCGGTGATGTTTGTAAGGCAAGAATAAATATCTCGCATAACATTCATTACAAAAAATATTTCGTGAATCATCGGCAGATTGGTTTTTATAAAGTATTTCCATAACGAAGTACAAAATAATCGAGGAAGACTTAACAGTAAGTTTATTCACTCATTTTATTGACACTTTTTTTCTGCATGTAGTACCAAATTTTCGTTACGTTGGTACCAGAATATTTTAATACGATCGTTAGTCATGGCTTGATAATTACAATTAAATTTTAAAATACACTGTAATTGCAAATTATGTTAATATTTTTATCAAGTTTTTATGCAATTTTTGTTTCCGTGTGTGGATAACACGTACGAAATTTTCACGCAATATTGTTTTAATATATAGGGCGGTGTTGTTTCCTATGATGCAGACTGTACACAGTTTTGTCGGTTGGAAATAGTACTTCGGCGCGCTGCACAAATTGAGCCAATTAGAAGCTAGCGAAGTGCAATGATATTACGTTATTTCTTTACTTCGGAACTCAACTTAAGAGTGAACGGAGAGTAACTATTAGCACGATCAGTTTCGCATCATGTTCGCAGCTTCTCCATAGCTCGTAAAGAAAATGTGAATGTGAGTACGGGATGTGAAGATCAGGTCGTCAAAATTGCTGAACTCCGTACAGCTTAATCGACTTGAAACTAATATCTTCTGCGTTAAAACTAGGGCAAATGAACTGTTCGCCATCATGATTAAAGAAACGGAATATCAGTAAGAACTAGTTCAACATGATTACCGGTAGTTTGAATTCAACACAGACCAAAATAAGTTTGACAGACAACTTCACGTAACTAGTGTCGCTTACTTGCACGGTTGTTGTCTTGTACAAATTATCGAGTTCAAAACTAGACCAGAAAGTAATTTTATGTAATTAAATTAGGTGTTAAGTGCTCACAATAAAAGAGGACTGAACAGAAGATAAACTTCATTATCAGAATAATCTACTTTAAAATTAAAGTTATTATTGCATTTGTGGTAAATACCGTGCTGAAAATACAAGAAACAATGCGAATAGCTGCACAGAAATTAATTTTTATATTTATTTTCAATAACGTACCGAAACTAAGCATGGCACATTAGTATCTCGTAGGTGAAGATAAATGTGATACTAACCAATAAACAAAAATGTCACACTTACGTTGTCGCAGCATCCATTTAGAACATCAATCAGGTCTTGTGGACGCTTCCGCCATATCTTGAAAGTAGCATTGCATTGCGAGACACAACTTTTAGTTATTTTTAATACATGACTGAAATCATGTATAATTATTGTAATTAATAAGGCCCTCGCCTGGCGCATGGACGGAGTTGTGGCGTGTTACGCTTATACTCTTTTTAAAGCGAAACTGCTTAACTTATTTACATTATGTTTATTTGAGAAAACGCCACACACTTGAGACAACACTGCTGTAATTTTTCAAATTCAGCACCCTTGTTAGAAGCGTCACTTTGGGGCTTCTCAAAATGGCTAAAAACGGATTTTTAGACCGCTGTAACGCCGAAAATAGCACCAGAATTGGTAAAGTACACAACTAGGAGGATGCGCTAACCTGTAATACTATCGGAAAATAAAACTTTAGGCCCCCCGCTTAAAGTCCCATAGAATAAACTAGAAGGTAAACCTTGCACGCCAGATTGACGCGCTGCGAATAGAGGCGACACGCTTCTCGTCGAGCGTGGTACTATGGCTCTTATTGCTCCGCTGTTTCCATACGTGTCAAACGTGGACATTTGACACCGGTACACACTCCTCTTAACACGCTCAAATGAAGGTCTAGGCAGAAGGTACAGCATTTGGCCTCGCTATATAATATTTCCTACAACGCTGCTCGCTTGTATTTAATAGTTATAACGCTAATTTATTTTCCAATTCATAGACGCTATCTCAATGGTAAATGCACAGTAATGGCGATCAGGAAGAAATGCTCGTCAGTACTCTATGTCTCAACTACGGCACAAGATTATCTCGCACATCAATATTATGTGTCTGGGCCAGGCCAGTGCCGCTTCGTCGTTCTTCACAAGTTCAGTATACTTCTCTACTTCTCTATGTTATGTGAAGTTTAAAATATGTTTGTAGTATAAACATTTTGATAGCAACACGCGTGTTTGCAGACGTCGTTTCCCACAAGTTCAACACAGTTTGTTTACTTCAGTGAACTGCATGACCTATCTATTTCCCACGTGGAGTACCAAATTTCAGTTACGCTGGTACTAGAATTTCTGAATCCCTACCGCTGATCACACGTAAGTAATACAATAAAGCACGCTTACACTGTATACCTTGTTTCGTTCCAGAGTGTAAAATTAATTTGCTGAGGAACACTTCGAAGATGAAATAAAACACGCGACCAATGGCGTACAAGCTAGTTGTTATTCAGAACTGGAGATCCAGAAGGCCAAGCACATGCACCAGCAACATATCGTTATACAGTCTTAAATGAAAGGAATCAATGAACGACATGAACGATCACTACGACTGACACAAAGTTAGGGAAATACTAACAATGTCGACAGCATTTTATATGTTAACCAGCTAAAAAAAAAAGTAGTAATTCACACGGCCCCACGTTCCTGAGTGCGTGTATGGAGAGGGAAAACAGGAGGAAAATGTACAACAAATAGAAGTAACCTACCTGAAAATGTGACATTTTTATGAAGAAAAAAAGGGGGGGGGGGAGGTGAAGGCTGGAAAATGTTGACGAAGGAAGGGCATTTCTAGCTGATCACCATTACTGTATATTTGCCACCGAACGGATCTCTACTGACAGCGTCCTGTGAATTGCAAAATAAATGAGCACTATAAACAACTATTATTAAATACAAGCGAAAGCTAGGCACTGCACCAAAAGCAGTAGGTTACATCCTACATAGACCTGCACATTAGTGACTTTGAAATAGTTCAATAAGGGTGTTTTTAATTACAATTATACATAATTTAAGTCGTCATACATAACCATGTTTTGATAACAGAAAATTTCTTGCTAACAAATATCAAACAAAATGTTTCCAGTTATAAAATATTAAGCTTGCAACAAACACACGGATAAAGAAAAATATTATTTTCATTAGTTACTTCCACAACGGTGGCAGCAGTTCGTTTGCCTGGCGTCATGATGTAATAACAACTACAACTTCCCAACATGTTTTAATACGGCATGTATGGTCAGAAATGCATGGTGTAGGACGTGCAAGACATGCAAGAACAATAACACAACAACGCAGATACATAAGCTTCCAGCTGTCACGTGGCAGGTCGCGGTTTCTGCAGCGGGAAGAGCTAAGTGATTTCAACACTCGCTGTTTGGTTGAAATCGTATACGGCTAATTCAATACGAACCTTTCTGAAACATGTAGCATTGGAGAAAAAGTTACATGTTTTACAGCAAACTATTAATTTTTACGAATAGTAATTATGAACTGCAACGAATATTATATTAATGAGGCATTCTCACTATTTGACGTGCTGAAACGGACGAAAAGAATTTGTCGGAAACTAGTACAAAGGTTAAGGTAAGGCAAGAGGACTTTACGTCTTGTCGAAAACATGGTCATTACAGACGGTTACACATAACACGATAACAGCAACTAAGAGAGGAATAGGCAATCCAACTCGCGGCCTACAGAATGCACGCCTCAACGTGTTACCATTGTGCCACATCACTCAGAATCCTCATAATTATGAAATATATTAAGGGCGACAGCAACACCCGCTTATTTACTGTTATGTCTATTACATGCAGAGGGTCGGAAACAACAGGAACTACATCTTGCGTGCGAATATTCTTATGTAACGGAATGCAGCGAAAGCACAGAGGTTGTTCGTGTGGCGGAGAGTGGAATGGCTGACGAGTTACACGAGAAGAAGGCAAAGAGAGACAGTATGTCCCAGAATAACTTCTGGCAATGGCCGGCATAACACGCCCTTCTGTATTTCACCCCTTTTATTAGGGAGGCAGGGGGGCTGTACAGAAGATATTTTATGTCTTATGCATGAAACGCAAGCTTCATGTTTCAAAAATGCCAAGTCAGTTAACCACACAAACTGTCAGATCATTATATGGCGCAAGCCACGTTCACGACAATCTCAGCCGCTCGGCAGGCATGAAGACCAATGTACTACGGCTTATGACGAAACCCAGGAAGCCGCTTCGGTGCGACACGTCAAGATCTTCAAAGTCCGACCTATGATCCGCTTAGCGCAGTGCTGGGGCTTCCACTCTGACCCCCCAACACCTGCGTGATACCATACATAGAGTCTTTACGCCAAAGAAAGGCGTCCCTACAAGAAAACACTGATCCTCAAATGCAGGCCCAGTTCGGACATGAAAACATGCTCGCAGTTCCTCCGCTTGCTGAGGAGCATGCACCAACCTCTAGAAGCTGGACACGACTCCGCTATTGGTTGCCGTGGTGCAATAGTGAAGACATCCATCCACTAGTCATAGTCCACACGCTGTTAGCATACTGTTTTCCTACAGGGTTCTTACAGCAACATACAATTAAAATTCCAGGACTTCCAAGGACTTTTCAAGGATTTTCTACTAATTTTTCAAGGACCGGTGTAAATTACATTTGATACTCAAATTTTTTATTCAAATATTTAAGGATTTATTTGCAAAAATTCTATTTTCTCTCTCTCTTTAGAACTGATGAAGTTCGCTAATAATAAATAAACCAGAAATTGGCTTCGACTTGAGAAAAATTGTGGGAGACATTCCGCTCTACAGCATACATTGCATGATATACCTCTCACACCCGACTCGTAATTTATTTTTGTACTCGCGTAAATACGGCATTCTGTATTAGACACTTTCTTTTCAAAGCTCTTTAGTTTCTTTTTTTGCACTCTTCTGTTCTAAAAAAGCTTTGCCATGAAACTCTATAACAGATTCAGGGTACTATTTGACATGAACATATACAAAAGAAACACTAGGAATAACAGAACATGCTGTGGCATGCCAGAAAATGTATTAATTACACCGACACTGCACAATGTCTGTAATCGTAGAGTAAATTACATTACAGAAATAATGCATAGACAAAATATGATTTCATATTTCTGAGAAATAATTTCAATGTTAAGGCCTCGCTCTTTAGTTTTACAGTGATTTCTAAAATATATTTTAACACAAATTAATATATTCATCAAAAATGCATTCTTACAGTTTGAACACTTTTATATCATAGTTTGAATTTGAAATTTTCTGTTGCAATACACAACTTCGATTTTGCCCCTGAAATATCACATATTTTGTTACGAAAATATGCCAAAATGAAGCAAAACAATATTTTGCTAGCAAACGGTACATTATTTAAAAAAAAAAAAGGCTATGCCGAAATTTTGTATCGTATAACACAGTACACAGTCTCAAATTTTTTCAAAGCATTTGGTTAAAAAATAATTAGGATTATTGCAATTGTTTGAAACAAATAAAAATCCATGGCCTTCAGAAACTAGCTGGAATATTATGTTACCCAAAAATTCAAGGACTTTTCAAGGACTGGATTAAATCAAGGACTTTTCAAGGTCTTTTAAGGATATGGTAAAAAGTTCCAGGGCTTTCCAGGACCGTAAGAACCCTGTTCCTAACCATGCCCGGCTATCAACTCTCCACTTCTGTATCTGCTCAACAGCCGCAGAGTGAAAGCTTCAAGTTTCCAGCCATGACCCACGAGTTGGAGGTGGGCGTGAGTGGGAGAGGAAATACGGGTGGTTCATTATCTAGGTTGCAATCTTTGCAAGATCATTCCTTGTTAAAAATGAAATAAAGTTATACAGTGCATGCTTTGGTTGGCGCCAATATCACGGGAGGAATTCGCGACTGAAAAGCGAGATTGGATATCAACAAAAGTAAGAAGAGAGAAATAAGGGATTTCCAGATGAACTTAGATAGCATAGCCTGTTCAGAATAAACTGAGCAAAGCTTGCAATTTTCTGTAGGCCATTACGCCTCCATCTTTACTATTTTAAATATGAAAACTTCTTTGTACCTAAAAACTTGTGTAAACATTTCACAACTTTCAAAACGTAACATCTTTTGCTCCAATTAAGCCTTAACTGCTTAGTTTTATTCTGTCTATGCATATATTTCTCATAACTTGATGCACTCTATGTGCTCTAATATATGAATAGTACTATAATTCCCCAATAATTAATTCAGCAATGTGCCAAACAAGCTCGAAAATATTTTACAATGCGACAATTCTTTGAATAACATCCAACTTTATTTAACGATAAAATGTAATGACCTCATTGTATCCAACATTCCTCTTCTAATTGAACTGCCAAATATAGTTGGAGGTAAAATTTAAGTGTGTGAGAGGAGCATTCAAAGGAGGGTCATCATACCACATAGTCCCGTTGCCTTCGCATCCCGAAGAGCCGCGTAGAAAGAGACAGTTATCAGAGCAGAGGAGAGGAGAGTCGATAGACTAGTTACTACGCCCCCAGTGCACGCTGAAGGAACTGGCTTACAAGGGAGAGCTGGTCGAGATGAGGCCAAGACGTGAAGTGGTTCACTTAACACAAAGCACGGCGCCCGACCAACAAGTAGCTTGTAACTCAACTCTACATCAAACTACCATCACGCACATCTAAGCAAATGTTATCATCAATAAATTATTTGATATACTGTTTCATTTTCAATTAACACGGGTTGAAATATAACTAATGACAGGAATAAATAAAGCTTTGTTTTAAGTTCTGCGTTGTGCCACAAGGTGTTCCTTAATTTCATTTCCTACAAAACGTTTTCAGATCAAAGTACCCTAGCTCTTTGGGTGCTGCTTCTACATACGAGTCCTGACGCGAGCAAGGATCTGGATCTTTATATTATATTCTGTGACGCTCAGTTACCATACATGATGCCGTTTTCGGATCAAAACTACTTTCTGCGTTAAAAAGAGAAAAATATAGCTACGGGAATAAAAATGAGAGAATAAGTACGAGTTTTCGAGTGTTTTTACACAGAAATATTTGATCACAATTTCATGGTGCTTAGAAAAACCAAAGAGATCATGACGCATAGTGTGCCGCAGCAATATTATGAACAACTGTCAGTGGTGGCATGTAGTTCGTCGAAGTATCCGATACCCCAAGTCTCGAAAATTTGGAAAATGTGTCCCTTCCACCTCCAGGGCACTGACTTACTGACCTCAATGTTATCAGTCACCTGGCTGTTGATTGGTGTTTGTAGACTGATACATTTGTGTGTGTTTGATATGTGAGTAGCAGGAAGTGAGGACTGTCTAATCTATGTAAATTATTCAACTTGATTGTAATTATGCAGTCCTTAATGTCCAAGTTAGCGGTAGAGTCGGTGACTCTTATTATAATATCACTCTGTATTAGCCGCTAATATTTTTGCACAATTGTGTACTTGGTTGTAAACGTGACCAGAATATTGTGACGCAGATATCTAAAAAAGACGACGTCTCGTTAATTAAGACCAAGAAATTGTCTAGAGAATTTTACCTGCGACGGAACTTCCAATTTATACATTTTTTTATTATTGCATTCAACAATCGTTAAATATTTCGACCGTTGATCTAAATACTCGGGCACTGCCCATACGAGTTGAGAAAATTACTCGAGAACTGCCCATACGAGTTGAGAAAATTACTCGGGCACTGCCCATACGAATTGAGAAAATTACTCGGGCAATGCCCATACGAGTTGAGAAAATTACTCGGGCAATGCCCATACGAGTTGAGAAAATTACTCGGGCAATGCCCATACGAGTTGAGAAAATTACTCGGGCAATGCCCATACGAGTTGAGAAAATTACTCGGGCACTGCCCATACGAGTTGAGAAAATTACTCGGGCACTGCCCATACGAGTTGCGAAAATTACTCGGGCACTGCCCATACGAGTTGAGAAAATTACTCGGGCACTGCCCATACGAGTTGAGAAAATAACTCGGGCACTGCCCATACGAGTTGAGAAAATTACTCAGGCACTGCCCATACGAGTAGAAAAAAATTACTCGGGCACTGCCCATACGAGTTGAAAAAATTACTCGGGCACTGCCCATACGAGTTGAGAAAATTACTCGGGAACTGCCCATACGAGTTCAGAAAATTACTCGGGCACTGCTCATACGAGTTGAGAAAATTACTCGGGAACTTCTACACGAGTTGAGAAAATTACTTGGGCACTGCCCATACGAGTTGAGAAAATTACTCGGGCACTGCCCATACGAGTTGAGAAAATTACTCGGGCACTGCCCATACGAGTTGAGAAAATTACTCGGGCACTGCCCACACGAGTTGAGTTATCGCTAATTCCATTGAATTGCACTAAATTTAGAACCGCTAAATTATTGTTTGTCTACCGAGCTTCATTATTCATTGAGAAGTAACTGAATTGAGACTAAAATAACTCATAATTAATTGCTTTAGCCTACTCTTAGGTTTTACTGATCCTGATACATATGTTTGGGTAAGAATATTCTTAACCTGATATAGCTAAGTTTGGCTAAGGCTATTATTAACTTCAATACTTTTAAGTTGCAACATTTTGCAACATTTTGAAGTGAAAACTAACTCTCTATTCCGAAGGATTCGATAAATACTGATATTTAATGGGAAACACATTTAAGGTCTTTACACCCCCTTAAATGTTGAATTTCGAAGAATTCTAAAAATGGCTAATATGCATTTTTATGTGTGTCCCAGTAAAGTAAAAATCACGATGATAGGCCGTCGGGTTAGAGCTCTATCGACATTTCTTCGGAAAGACACTTCACCCCCTTAGAGATCGAATTTCGAAAAATCCCTTCTTAGTGCTCGCCTACGACCTGAGGGAAAACCACAAAACATTTCACGACTCTTGGTCCAGTGGTGTTGGCGCAGTTTGATGTGTCAGCCAGAGTTCTCTTTTATATTTTCAGATTAATATACATTACTATCGTACCGAAACTATGGGTTACTTACTTCCTGCTCCAAACTTTTATATCGGTTTTGACGCATCCAAGAAGTACTGTTTACATCCTGCTGTCAAATCTTACTTCTAAAACTTATCGGGCCATTTCTTCAGAACGTGCATTCTAGTCGTGGCGAATTTATGAAAGAATATTTCAGGTGGTCATCCTGAATCGTACATGAAACAATATAATAATTTATATTCATAAATTATTGTTACTGTTCACAGAGGGCAGAATATCTGGTTTTCTCGTTTGCATTCAAGTCTCTCAAAATGCAGCTAAGTGTCACCTCACACCTTCAAATTAATATTTTCACGTGAAATATCGCATGTTTCAAGTGGGATTACACAATGTCACATCGCCACATCAGTTCCCACGTTCGTTTTGGAGCGCGCGAGACAGCTGCGATTAAACTCCTCTGTACTCGTTTTCGTTCTCCTCTCATCACGTACTTGGAGAAGTGTTTAATTTAGATGATTTTACATTTTCCTCTGCTATCACAATAAATACTCTAAATACTGTAGATATAGACATTCTGTTTAAATAGAAGCTCAACATACATTTAACGTGTTCACATGCAGTAGAATTCATCACAGAGGACTACACGCCCCTAGCTGTCTTTCAAATTATAAACGATATTTTTACACAGAATACAGAATAAATAGAAGGTGTAAGCAGTACTCACGGGTCACGTGTGTGACTACAGTATATTAGACAGTGGAAAATATCCCGCAATGGACGGCCATCGATGCCCTATACCACTAATGCATCACGTTAGTAATGCGAGGTTCATAGCTTGGTTTTCACAGCAGGCTCTTCTTTTCTTACTAGATTTTAAATGGTAGCCATTTAGTTTTATTTGTAAAATGCAAGGCAAAAATGCAAACAAATGATTCTCTGTTTCTAGTTATCGATCAGGTTGTATGCTTCTAGGCACAGTAGTCAAAGAAACATGTTGCATTTGCCACGGGACCCCAAAAATATGCGTTAAATACGCGCGCTATATTTTGAACCTAGTTTCTAATAGAATAACTAGGCTTGTGAGATAACATTCATCTGTCTCCCTGTCACGACACTATCACTTTCAATCTCTCTAAAAATCTCTCGTTCTCTCTCTGTCTCCCAATCTCTCTCAGTATCTCTTTCAATCTTGCCTTAATCTCTCTCATATACTAAAATGGTCACTGTCGCCGGTGGCCGCCAATCGCAGTCTGTTTTCGACAGGACGTGTCACTTTGAAGCGCGTCTCGGTGAAGAAGTCGTGAACAACAGAAGTCGTATTGACCGCCTATAATGGACCTCGGCGGCGAGCCAAGCGTCTTCGTCGTCAGTTAGTTGTCGAGCTACAGGACAACACGCGCTTCTGGTGTCTGCGCTGTCTACGATATCACCAGCCAGGTCACGTATTTCTCACGACGTTCGCCAATAATGTACACCCCTACTTTTAAGTGGCTGTGTCGTGCATGGGTTCATCTTCGTGTCTGTGACAGAGGGCGCAGTCTACCGCAATTTTCATCATCATTATTTAATTTTTTATTTGTACTACATATTTTTTTCTTATTTTAGACACAAAATGTGACTAAACTTGGCTCTTATGAAATTTTTGTATCTCTCATAGTTTTCGCTTAATGACTTGTTAGTCATATTTTGCATGTTTCCGTTTTAACGACTACACTAAAACCAACTGATATACCAAACTGAAAAAAAAACACAGCGGATGAAGACATTGCAGGCTACAATGGCATGCTCATAAAATTAAAGAATAAAACTTATATGTATTTTTAAAAAAATTGCATTTTTAAAATTTTTATTTTCAGTTTCAGCAGTTTTTAAAAATTCAAATAATTTTTATTCTTTAATTTTATGAGCATGTCATTGTAGCCTGCAATGTCTTTATCCACTGCGATTTTTTTCAGTTTGGAACATCAGTTGGTTTTAGTGTGGTCGTTAAAACGGAAACATGCAAAATATGACTTAAACAAGCAATTACGCGAAAACTATGAGAGATAAAAAATGTCATAAGAACCAAATTTAGTTACATTTTGTGCCTAAAATAAGATAAAAAAAAAACTATCTGGTACCAATAAAAAATAAAAAAATGGCGATGAAAATTGCGGTAGACCGCGCCCTGAAGGGCGCCGCCTACCGCACGTGAGAGGCTCAATAGCGACGGAGCAGTAAGGTCGACCTTGAAGCGCACATCAAATGCCGCGTCGCCTCAACGAGCCAAGCGCTGAACTAGCTTACAAGCCTCCCGCTGAACAGTTTTTACTATGGGACACTAAGCAGTGACCATATAATTTTATTGGTGGAAAGTAGGCAACTAAGTTCAGTGCAGGTCGCAATCTCAGTTTCACATATATCCGGTTAGTACATTTAAAGTACGACAGTCTGAAAAGGCCATTTTAGTCATGTTGGAAGGCTTGGAAAAAGTGTTTATAATGAGCGCGACGTCTTAATTAGGTTCCGACCTTGTCTGAAGTTTGTTTTATTTTCGTACGTTGGTACAACGGGCGCACGTGGAATATTTTCGTAGTAAGTAAACCTGTTTACGATCACACTGCAACGTCTTTGAAGCATGGGGTAGGCGGTCACCTTAAGAGCGCAGCCTACCTGCGCTTGAAATGCGTTGCAGCGATTATTCGTATTTTGACGAAACTATTTAATGCGCATTGCATTTGTATATCTACGAAAAAAACACACACTTCAAGCTACGTTGCTATAGTTCCACAAATTCGACACTTTTATATAAAATATTATTTTCCGACCCCTCAAATGGCCAGAAATTGGTTTTCCATACTGCCGTACCTGTAGGAACAACAACCGCATTCGAAAACACAGCTATAGCAACAAGCGTTAGACTTTGAACGACACTCGCCACAAATAAAATCAAATAACGTGGTCACCGCTTAAAGTCCCATAGGAAAAAGGATAATAGTAAAACACTGCACACCATCTGAGGCGATAATACATTACATACGTCATTTAACGGCAACCTTACCGCTCCTGTCTCACACACACAAACATAGCCTATTGCGCGCGCTTCTGATGTGTTACAATGTGCGGGGAAATATTTGTACGAACATATTCCACGAGTGCCAGTTGTGCCAATGTACGAAAATAAAACACTTCGTACAAGTACGGAAAGACACTGTAATTACACCACATGATCATTAAAAACATTGTTGCAAGCTTTCCAACACAGGTAGTACTCGCAGTAAATATGTATCTGTGGGGAATATTGTAAGCTAGTTCTATGCTTGGCTCGTGTTGAGGTGGCATTTGATACGTGCTTCACTTCAAGGTACGCACCTTATAGCCACTAACACATAGGTTAGCGGTGATATAGCCTACATACATTAATCCCATCCTAACTACACTTACAGTTACGTGAACACAAAGTTCCCTAGTCTTAGAACATACTGTAAGTATATTGCAAAGAGTTGCTCTGCTCTGAATATTCAGCAAAATGCTTAAAAGAGAACCTAGGTTAATCAAATTACGTTTTAAATTTAAATTAAGCAATCAAATTAGGATAACGGCAATTTTGATGTGTATATTATTTACTTACCTGGTTGGTTGCTCATTAAAATTTCTATCTCTGTTGAGTGAAATAGGTAGCTGTTTTTAGACATATTCCTCAGGTTTTTTTTTTCATACAAAAATATTAACTGCAAAAATAATTAAAAGTAATTAAAGAAATGGCAAAGGTATAAAATAATTTAACTTAAAACACTACTTCCAGACATCATATGTCAAAGCCGAAGCATTGTGATACTACATTAATATTGTAATGGGAGTTGGATTTATAATTAAAACAACGCTGAATAAAAAAATTCCACTCACAAAACGTAACGTTTGACAGAAACAATATGATACAATGCCAACTGTTGTTCTATGAGTCATACATGAAATTTGGATTGAACATCTTTCAAAACAGGACTGAATTATTTATTTTAGCTATTATTATTTATTTCAGTTAAAGGTTACAATTAAGTACGTATGATTACGGAAAACGACAGTAAGTGTAATTTTACACAAATGTTCTCATTGATCCTTAAAACCGAAAAATATTTTGATCCAGAAGCACAAATATATAGATACATATACTAGAAAATTTATGTCAAATTATACCTTTAAGCGTGCTTGTACAAATACACCGACATGAATTAACATCACGCGAAATGTTACGTTTTATCACCACACCGTCGTCGTATTAATGAACTGATATCGTTGTAAAAAGGCTAGTTTCACGGTGGTTTTTTTAGTGGCAAAACATTTGTAAATTTACTCTAGTAATTTGCGTTAAAATGCTGTTATTACATTTGATTAACAACGAAGTTTCACGTGCAGTCCACATTATTATTTGCAAAGTCATCATCTGAAATTTTTTTTAAAACCACTTAAGTATCCAACAAATGCTTTAACCTTATTTTAAAACACAAAGACGTTACTCTTTTACCAAATATTACAAACGTTATACGGCGATGAATTTTTAAAAAGTTTATACTAACATCCTAATTGTATCATTTAGTACGCTGGGGTATTTGCATTAACCCATGTACGTCATCAGCCGTTTTATTATATGAAATTTTGTTAATCTCAAAATATTTACTCTTAACAATACATCTGTTTAAGGCCTCGCTCTTTAGTTTCGCAGTGGTTTCGAAAATGATTTTTTAACGTCAATTAATACATATATGGAAAACTCAGCTTATTCAAGTTTTAACACTTCTGTATCATCGTTTATATCTGAATGTTTCTGTTACAATACACCAAACGCATTTTTTTTTTTTTTTAATTTTCGCCCCTGAAATATCACATATTTGCTGTCAAAATATGTCAAAATGAAGTATAATAATTTTTAACTAGCAAACGTTACATTATTTTGAAAAAAAAAAAACGCTCTGCCAAAATTGTGTTTCGTATGACCATACATAGTCTCATATTTTCAAAGCAATTAGTTAAAAAATATTTTGAGTTATTTGCAATTGTTTGAAATAAATGAAGGATCATGGCCTTAACTAAGCGTCTAAGCGTACAGTAAAAATATTTTATGTTATCCCTTCTTCAACTATGAAATGTAATAAGCGACAACATTCTGCAAAATTTGCTTTCGACAAGAAACATTTTGTTCACGAATGCCCAACACTACTATCAGTTTATACACACACAATATATCAATAGGTTGTACATTTCTCTGGTAGTCAAACCACTATGAAAATATTAACTGTCAGTTAAGCTCACTGCCTACCTCAGAGTTTTAGCGACATCATGGATAGTGTTTTAGATTCGGTGTGGTTCAGTCTTGTTTTGTGATATCGCTTCCGGACAAAAACTATTTTCTGCATCGAGGAAAAGGAAATACTGCTAATGAACAATGTTGCGGGGGAAAATTTGTCGATAGCCGTTTTAAGTGCGTAACAAAGCTTTTTTCTTTCAATTTTCAGGATACTGAAAAACTGCCTAAGAGAACCTTTAGCAATGTGCGTGGCACAGAGATGAATAAATAAAGCCAGTGGTGGCGTATATGTAGCTTCCACAGGTAACCACACCGAATATAATTTAACATGTACAACCCTGTGCCTGTTCCCGCCGTGGCTAATTGCTGTATGATACTGGCATATATAAACTCAAATATTTTCTATGAAGTCACAACTGCTTACTCGTTGACGCAGTCTGTTAACACATTAGTCATCAATGCGACCTAAAATATTCGTATTTTCTTTTGGTCGGAAGGTAGAATTCAAAGATCTAAAGTCCGTGTCACTTTCGCAACTAACCATAGACTTATCTGACACCGCCCAGAAGGCGTTGATCCAATATACAAGAAGCAAACTAAATGCAGGACCACTAGTGCGAGCGAGCTTGTTGTCTTAGAGGTTAGTCAACAGTCAGTGAACACACCAACTATTCCCGTCACTATAATTGCACGTGGTCTACATGCTGCTGCCGTGGGTTCACATTCTCACATGGGCACAATTGTACGCTCGTCAAAAGTAAATACACGTCAACAACACGTCGAAACTTACCTACTATGTACTTCAGAAAATTCAAAATAAATAATACATACCTAGCTTAAATTATTATTCTAGAAACAATAAAATGTTTGCACCAGAACAATTCTTGTACACAGTCACGAAAGTAAAATACTTCATTTTCAATTAACTTTCCCTCCTTTGATGTACTGGTTATTTACTACAACATTGTGTTAAAATACATCTACCCTCATTGTTATACTGCAGTGTATTGCATTTTGTGACACAGCGGTAAAAAAACACGGACGTATAGTGCTGCCACGCACATTTGTGCACTAGTTACAGAAACATATATTTCAGAGAGACTTTTTAAAGAAGTTATAGTTTACTCGTAACAGCCGCACAAAAATTAATACTGGTGGCTTACGCAACCAAAATTAGCTTCCACTCAACTGCTAGAAAGTTGCGTCGATTGTGTCTCGCTTGCCATACAATCAAGCAAACTGACTGACTTCAGGCGACGAAAAAAATCAATGGCTGTTTGTTAGTGCGTGTCACGTTTGTCTCGCATTCGATAGGTTCCGACTTCGATTCCCAGGTCCGGCCATCCTGATTTCAGTTTTCCATGGTTTCCAGGTATAAACCATGGCCGATTCATTTCGCAAATCTTGGATCACATGTTAAATTCTGCATAGTAACCGAATCTAAAAAACAACGGAATCGACGAGATGTAAGGCCAATTTACAACTACATTTTCCTCGGTAAAACTGACCGCCATAATGTACAAAGCTAATACTTACAATGTCACAGTGGAACAAGGCTGTGAGTGACATGACAAGGTACGACGTGTAAGCCTACTATTGGTCTATGACGACGTAGATCGACCAACTGCTGCGCCTGGAAGAAATAAGTTACCACATGTGTCGCTTGCAGGGCGACTGTATGTCTCTGGCGGAGTGGAGATGAAAGCAACATGGCTACCTCGCCCAATCTCTCTAGATATCTCTGGAGCGGCCAGTAATTACACGCGCGCACGGCGTGTATTAATACACACTAATTACTGAGACCAGTGGATGGATCCAGTTGTGGCACTGTCATTACACACAACTACACGCCCTCCCCCCTCACCAACGAACCTGTCGCTCTTCGACCACGTGAATATGCCGGCGTAAACAATATTGTTGACGGGTGGCAAGCGAGGATTGTACACGAGCATGCTCGTCATCTAACATTACTACAGGTTCACATTTAAGTAATTAGGTATTGTTGTCGCATGTGCGCTGCTATCAACGTCGTCGCATTTTTACACTTAAAATAGGAATATTCAAGTTTTTTGGTCAAGCATGATGAACAAGATGTTACAAAAACTTGCTCTTCTGTATAGTTCTCATACTTTGTTTTTACCACTCCCAGCAAGGAGATCAGACTTCGGATTTTTGCAAGTGTAATTCGTGCCGGACGATACAGTTGGTCGGCGGGTTTTATCGGGGATATCCCGTTTCCTCCGCTCCATAATTACTTCATGTCACCCCTCAGCCAAACGCTGGCCAAAATTCTTCACGCACTTTGTGTTTGCGAATGATGAAAGAAACTATTAATTAAATAAGCATTTACTGCAAACCAAGGTCATCATAATGTGGCTTTCAAACAACACAACTTCAATAACGCATATTCCCACCAAGTTAAATTTCGACTGATGTAGAGCAGCGCGCTAGAGACTATATTAGTCCAGTCGTTCTGGCGAAAAAAATGTTCAACATCAAACTAATTGTAAAAGGAAGTATGGGTTTTCAGGTGAGGAATTACATCCTCAACAACATATTATCAAAAGTATAGGAAAGTCAAGCCTGTGAAAGCCACCATGTTGGTGTTATTTTTGCAATATATGAAATTCATATATTTTTCCGATTAACTTGTAATGAATATCTAGCATTCGAACAATTTTTAAAGTAATAAGCAAGAGAAAGGCATTGTATATGATTGCTGAGTATTATATTCATCGTAAATCATGCAGTTTATTTTTATTTGTTTCCATTATTAACGGTTTTTTTTTTGCGTCAGGTACTGGCTGATGTGACTACTGTGGATGAGAGTGTACTGTAGTTGTAAAGTGTGACCTTTGTGACAAGCACTTACCTGATGTACTAACAGTGGCATTACGAAGCAAAGGAAGTAAGGTATTAACAAAGCAAGTGCAACTAGTGGCAGTGATATAACAACACCAGAAGGGCAGTCTGTTCATTCAAAATGCAGTAAAACATGGTGTCATGTCAGGAAGTTTTCCAGTCACGCTTCTCCCCACTTTGTTTCGATGTCTTACGTGAACACTTGCAACTATCTTTGGTGGTCAGTGATTGGTAGAGACATGCAAAATTCGCGTTATCTTTTGGTAGCAAATTAAACTTCACTTCCCTATACATAACAGAGCATAATCTGCTATTCATTTGGGCCACGAACTTTTATGTGTTGTCATTGACGTGTGTTACGTCTTTTCACAGATTGACATCTCTCCCGTGTAAGCATTCTCCGCGGCAAGTCACGATAATATCGGCCAGCGGGAGACGTCGAACAAGCCTATAGTCACTTCGAGTCTAGTCAGCTGTCAGAAAATAAAGCGAATTTTACATGTCTCCAGTGGTTGGTTGAACTCCCAGGTCTACCCGCAAATCACAGACGTGCGATATGGCAGTTAACAGTGTTCTGATAGGCTCAGTCAAATGAAACACGACTCTGAGCAAACACATTGCCAATAACAATGAAGTGGAACTACAGATGCGCACGTAAGACACTGCAAAATAAAAGTGGTGCAAAAATATTCTCGCGAAATCTTCCTGTCCCTGAACATTTCTAAGGCAGATACAAACTGCTAGTCAGTGGCGGCTCGCGAGTTGTTGCCAGGGAGGGCACAAGTTGCAGAGAACTGTATATAGTTGTGCCCTAGTTGACGCTACAGCCACTGTGTATGTAGGTGCTCATAACACAATAACCAGCCAGTAGAGACCTCATAGTCACTAGTATACAGCGGCGTGTTCACAGGAGTGTACAGTTCTCCACAACTTGTGCCCTCCCTGCCAACAACCCTCGAGCCGCCACTGCTAGTACTACTAGTCATCAACATATGCTTAGATTGTAAGTTGTAGCACTTCAGTTGACACAGCAGTGCCGGTGTTGTGGATAGGAAGCCAAGTGTGATGGTAGAAAGCAATGTTGCGACTCGTTTCCAAGTGATAACTCGTGAGCTGCATGCTTCCAATGTACGCATCGGTACAGATGATGACTGGAGTAAACAAGTACTGGCAAGGCTTGCATTTACCGAGGACGTTCCGACCGTAGAGGCAATTTATCACAACCGATGTAAAGTCAACTTCAGAAGTGGAAAAGCCACCAGCAAGGAATGCGATACAAAATGTTGTAACAAATTAAAGAATCTAAATTTTCCACAGAATCCTAACAGTTCAGAAACTTGCTGGTTCATATTTTTATAAAAATATTAATGCAGGACACGATTCCTGACAGCACAAGGAATTGACATAGGACTCGTGAACTAAGTGACAATAAGAACTAGTTTCTCGCTAGAGGTACTGCGTTCTCACTAATAGGAACGATCAGAAATTTACGAAATCGATGAAAAATTTACATTATTTTGGCATGCTTATTTCTTGGATCACTTCCCACATTTCGACATGCTGTCACACCAAGACTTCTTTCCTTTTCATTTCTGTACTTAATTATTTAATTATTGATTTGATTGCAAACATTCTGCAGTAATTACATGTCGGAAGATACATGCGCTGTTTGTTACTATGCCTGTTCAGTTAATATTGCTGGCTACTCGTTACGTAATGTATGCTTTAAACACAAACGCTGAACCCTAGTTTTAATAAAATGTATAAAATATATAATTATTAAACAATTCTGCAGGTTTGAGTCTCTATTTCAAAAGCTGCATTTCGCAACACGAAAAATTAATTTCTTGAATGTAATAGTTTTTGTAACAAACTTTTACACTAACTGATAATATTCATAAACAACTAAGCCTTGTAAACCGATATACAATTCAACATATTTTTCCGTGGCTCTACGAAATCCTATTTAAATTAAATTACCAGAAACCGCATTAAAACCAATGCTTGTTCGACAGATGTTCGCGTCTTAACACATTCATACTTGATTAATTTTATGCCTTACTTTATTTTTCGTCACTAAATGTTCTAAAAAGAACGGAAATGCGTGTAAAACGTTTTAACCTGGCACAAAAATGCGTTTACGATCGTTTACCTCCGTCAAGCGACTGCTTTATTTTATCGATTAAATGCTTTATTCAGCAATAAACAGACAAAAAGTAACACGTGCGTAAGTATCATGCACAAAATAATTATTAAAAAGAAATTGTTTTAATAAAATACTATTAAAAATGTATAATCAAACCATTAAGCACATAGAAAGTGCTTTAGTTTTACGAAGTTTCGAAGTGAAATATTTCAAAAGTTTACCGAAAATTATTAAATTAAGTGTTTTTATGCGCAGATCATCACTCGCTGCCGGACGAGGACTGATCAAACTACACAATGTGCTTAGACTGCGTTATATGTAAATCTTTTTAATGAAGTTCATTACTGAAAGGTCTGGTAGAAACATATACGAGACATTATATGACTGACCTTGAACTAGATTGTTTTCTTGTACTGGCAAAAACGAATATCACAAATGTCTCACTGTAGAAGACTATGTGCTGGACACGTCTAATATATTTGATCGTATTTGTCGGGATATTTAGTGTGCAGGTGTTGATATGGTTGGCAGCAGTGACTCGAGGTCGGAGTGGTAATGTAGGCGGGGTAGTGGGCGGGCAGGTCGCTAAGACAGCAGTGGGCTGGCTGGCTAGTATTGGCTCGTAGCCACAATCAGGCCGTGTGTGGGCGTGGCCTGACACTCCAGTCAGCTGCTATATAGTTCCGACCCACGCCTGTAATACGCTAGCTGCCAGCTCGCACACGCCATATATAATATACTCTCTCCTATGTACGAAGCATGTGCCAGCGAGTGCACACACCCCAGAGTTGGCGATCAATCGACCGAAGAAAGTCGTTTTTTCCGACGAATACAAAGATATTCGCAGTGATTATGTGGGCGTGTTCGCGAGACGTTCGTGTGGCAGACAATGCTCGCGATCCTGTACAAGCCAGCTGTCTGTATTCAGTGTTATGTTACAGAGGACATATATCATCGAAACCTCACACATGTGGACATAAACATAGTGAATATTAATATATAAACACATACACAAGTGTATGGGTGGAAGGGCATTGGACGTGTGATGAATGGAACAGCAGAGGGGGGCAAAAAAAGTTATTAATTGAATCTTCTCGCTTAGTTTCGTAGTGAGAGAACAAAAATCACCATCAGTAAAGGAAAAGGAAAAAGTACGTTATTTCAGTAAGTACATACCAGGCGAAATGCAATGTTTTATCTGTACAAGTACAGATACGCACCCTATATTTTACGTCATGGGCTTATAAGTTATGTTTTATTTATTCAAAAACCTTGGTCATTACATGAGCAGAAGGTAGTCTTCGAACCACTGAATTTCTAGAATACCAGGTAAGCCAGGAAATAAATCACTATGCAAGTAGTTGACTCGATAGTAAAATATACTTAACTAAATAATACATTAATGCCTAAGGTGACGTCTAGGCGATATTCTTGCCCCTTGATCGCTCGAGGCTATTCTCATTCCTAGGATGTCCTACCATAAGATGACCACAATCAAGCCCTCAAAGGCAACAGATTCCTTTGAAAGTGCAAGGATGGTTTGTGTCCTAAATATGTCATCGCAGGACAATTACGAATATATGAACACTGCCCTCTAAGGAGATTCAGGGAACATGCGAATAACATTCTTGAACTGTACGTAGAATATCGCCCAATATTCGTCCTAAGAAGTTCATAGAGAGGTGCTGTGACAAGTTCCTACTAATGTCCTGTGAACTGCATTTAATAAAAGTAGGCCTACATCGAATATATCTGAAAGAACTCCTACAAATGTCGGAGCAGAAACGTACACACACATCCTTGATATGTCCCGAAGATAGAGTTTCTAGCGGCGTAGTTGGTAATGCAACCACTATCGCTTTCGAACTGAACTGCATGACTGATCCTAGTATTTTGGAACGCGATTCGTAACACTGTTGTATTGAAAGTATTTGGCTGTAATGTTAATAGCAAGGCATTTGTAACAAAAAAAAAGGCATTTCTTATTGCGCGTTAAAGGATTTCAATACAAAGATATCACAAGGATAGGGTCTACTAGCTTATCGGTTGTTCTTTAAAAACAGGAAAATGAGAAATGGGATTGCCTTATTTTTGTGTTCAATTAGTAGCCTCTTTCTATTAAGACTAATGACTACTGTAAAATAAATAAGTTTTGTTAGCTTTAATGAGTTGTAATAGAGCAACTCAATTTGATATATTGTAAAGTGAAAAAGTTAACACGTAAAGGATTAATACATTTTCTGGAAACTGTGGGTTAAAAGAATGTTTCAGGAATGTCTTCGGCACGAGAATATTCCATAGCCATATGACCGAGATTTCTCCGGGAACTGAATTATCTATGTCCCTTAAATATCTCACTAGCCTAAATGTTTCATAGTTAAAAAAATTGTGTATTTTGGCTAGTTATAAACTTTAGGAAAATTGAGTTAGAAACTAGCAGAAATTATTTTACTTTTTTCTTTGGAAAAGTCAGACTGCACAGTAATAACAATTTTCAACACATCTACGAGACTGGTTTACTTCATCTGCTTCCTCTTACGATTTAAAAATATTCAAAAGAAAGAAAAAACTAGAAGTACCGTTGCCTTAATGAGACGTCGCTTAGCGTTTTGACGAGTCAAGTGTACGAACATGGAAGATAGCCTGAATACCCGGGCTGGAGGCCAACGTTCTCTGACCCACGCAGCCAGTGTGAAATGAGCGGAAATGAGAGCACGCTCTGTGATTGGCAGGTTCAGGTCTGATGACAGCCACAACACGGTGCCTCAAGCTGGTTGTCGTGGCGTGGGCCGGACATTCTAACTGCAATCATCCTATGTTCCTAGAGAGGGTTCTGGGAGAACACTTGGGTGTAGAGCCAGCGCGCCTTGGTGAACAATTACACTTATATGCTAGTATGTACTTGTAGACTCATACTTCAAGTAGCCGGCTGTGTGAACGTGTGTTTTAATGTTCAAGTCTTAGAAGTGCCGCAGCGCTTCACACAAGTCACTGCAGTCTTCTCGCCAACAACTCATCTCTATGAGATACTAAGTGGTGGCCCTGTTATTCTATGACGTAATATTAAAGGCAAAGTGTATTTTACACGCCTATATATTTTTAAAAATTCTTAAACTAGATTTTCATACTAAAAAAGGACAATACAAAATATCCAACTCCCGCAGTTTCGAAGTAGGAGAGTAGGTACTTACAATATAGCAGCAGAAATGTGTGTATACATATGAATGACATTTCTAAGCAGACATTCTTCACACAAGTTTAGCAGCTTTCGCATAAACGTTCATCGACCAACACTCTGAACACCGCTCGGTCCTATCGCTTGGCTACCTGGCGCCCTACATTCGAGTTTAGATTCGTATACGAACCGCCCACCTTACCACTCGAAATGCGGTGTTGGTATGCTTGAACACGTCTGGCGCCTTGTATACGAACAGCTATTGGAGTGGTAGCAGACGGCCTCGTGTACGAACAGCTACTCGAGTGGTAGCAGGCGGCTCGTATACGAACAGCTATTAGAGTGGTGGCAGGCGGCCTCGTATACGAACAGCTACTCAAGTGGTAGCAGGCGGCCTCGTATACGAACAGCTACTCAAGTGGTAGCAGGCGGCCTCGTATACGAACAGCTATTGGAATGGTGGCAGGCGGCTCGTATACGAACAGCTATTGGAATGGTAGCAGACGGCTCGTATACGAACAGCTATTGGAATGGTGGCAGGCGGCTCGTATACGAACAGCTATTGGAATGGTGGCAGGCGGCTCGTATACGAACAGCTACTCAAGTGGTAGCAGACGGCCTCGTGTACGAACAGCTACTCAAGTGGTAGCAGGCGGCCTCGTATACGAACAGCTATTGAAATGGTGGCAGGCGGCTCGTATACGAACAGCTACTCGAGTAGTAGCAGGTAGCCTCGTATACGAACAGCTACTCGAATGGTGGCACGCGGCCCGAGATACACAACTTTCAAAAATTGAAATTTTCCCCAAAAGTAAAAAAATTTAGTATTGGTCGAGTTTCGAGGCGGATATCCGGAAAATATCATCCTACGACGTACGTAATATTGAAAGAATATGTAATAATTTTATGTAGTTTTAATTTACGCACAGATAGACGTCTGTAGATTTATTAGTTCTCCAATTATGTTTACAAAACACACACATTTGAAAATTATACTTTAGTATAAAATAATTAACACTTTCCATGACCGTGCAACCTTCAGTTAAAAAACTTGGGCCACGGGTCCCTATTTTACGCTGTTTTTCTCCAATATTTTAAAATTCTTAAAGAGAGCAGACATTGCATAACCATCTCACAGATTTGTTGAAAACTGTTTTACTATGTAGCCTAATTTTATTTCAAAACCTAAAAAAAAGTATGTTTGGCTAATTAGCAACACTAGTGTGATTTTTGGAGGAAGTGTTTTGTTGCACATTCCGTGCTTCTCGCAGCATTCGCCACTATCACTCAGTCCCAGCAAACAAGTTGGTTGTGTCGTGAGAAATCAACAGCGTGTTACAGATGCCGAAGCTAAGCACATCCGGCCATGTCTATTGATCAACAGCCTCCCCGTCCTTATTCATAATACAATTACATGCCCGCTGATGTGAGTGTGAGGGACGCGTTTGACATTTGCGTGAATGTATACCTTACATGGGCTGTAAGAGAACAAAGGGGCATATTGAGTATGTGTGACAATATTATGTGAAACTTTTCGGCGTGTAATTCTCTTGGAATAGGATGAACATTTATGAAACACATTTACTGTGTACCTATTTCACAACGTCTCAAGACTTCTTTCGATCCTCGCGACACTAGCGTCGTTTTGAAGCAGTGTATCACTTGGTAATTACTGTGGTATGAATGCATCGTGGATTACAGAAGCTCTGGTATTCCAGGCACCGTGCGTGTTCACATAAACACTTGCTGGCAATGTCATTTCAAGCTACATCTCCGACATCTGGCTGGCCCACAGAGTGTATAGAGGTGATAGTGAGCGTGTAACAAGCATTCCTGAGATCTCGCGACGATGACGAATGCAGATTGCAAAGGCCGGGAAACACAGGACGTCACGAAGACACTATAACATCCAACACATTCCAGACGTGCGGCAGTCCGGACCGACCGTTCCAAACAGGATCCCATGTTGGGAGGCGAGCAGTCAGACCACTATACCACTAGGTCAGCGTGTACGAGGCCCTTGATCGAGCCCGGCTTCTTCCGAATACCAGTTCCAACCTACCGTACATTTAAAAATAAATAAAGTTACTGCTGCTCGCAATATAAGCAAATGCAGATACCTGTATTTGAAGTACTAAGTTATAACTTCCAATACAGCCGGGTGGGTGGAATTACTTTGCGTGTTCAAGTCTAATAAATGTGAAAGGCTAAGAGACACAGTATGCGCGCCTCGCCTCACCCTAGCCTCTAGGCGCAAGAGACAGAACTGGCCGACAACTCGCCTCTATATGGAACATTCAGAGCTGATCATCATTTTATGACGTCCTATACTGTGTTGTACCAGCTGGTATCTTGTTTAATATTCTGAAGTAATTTAGAATTTATTGGTTTGTGGACATACGCAATTGCTCATGTTTTGCTGATCAAACTTGTCTGGAATGACAAAGTAAAGGAACAAAAAAAACATAAAACACACACAGAAAACCATTTTTTTTTTTAAAAGGTACTGCCAACGGAATACTTAGTTTTTTATTTTTATTAGGCAACAAAAACACTTAAGATAGAATTCAGTCGAATAACGACACAACGCCCAGACACAGAAGACAGACACAAATATAGAACCAGATACCCAAAATGAAAAGGCTGGAAGTAGACAAAAACAGTCAACTGTGGACAACAAAGAAAAGACAAGAGACAACACAACACAAGTTAAAAATAACGAAAAAATGCAACATTTCGGGAATTGCGATCTATTCCCGTCTCCAGGCTGAGACGGAATGCAGCATACAGGAAACATTTAAAAAATCCCTCGTTGCCAAGAACTTGTAAGCTTGCCTAATTAATAAATTAACTAGCTAGCTAGCTGGGTGCCTACCCAAACCTAGGGCGAAATTTACCCCCATGCACTGCGTACTTTCGTTGGCAAGGTTACGTATCAGGTACACAGACAGAGGACAGATGATAGCAGCAGAAGACCTGGCAAGCTAGTCTGTGCAGCGATGTGCACTCCACGAAGGCTGGAAAGGAACTCCAATGATACGATATTTTTGTGTCTTGTAAGGTCTACGATCCAACTATCGGATCGTAAGCCAATTGTGCGATAGTAAGCATTTTCTGTACTCCGAACACAGCTCTGTTCATGTTTACCTACTGCAATTGGTGTTTTAATAAAACACACGTCAGTGTTACTATTTCTCTCCGAATTATCTAGACGTCTGTAATACCCCTTTTGAAATTTTGGTGAAATTAAATGTGTTATTTTTGCACTTATGTCTGCATACTTCGGTTCTACCGACTGATAATTTAGTTTGTACGCAAAAATTATGTTCAATTATGTTTTTAAAAGTCACACCTCCACATTTAAAAACCTTCAGAAGACTTTTTTTTTAATGCACGATCCCGAAAGTGTTTTGTACGATCTTTTCGGGGGAAAAGTACAATCCTGGCATAACTTAAAAGTTGGCAACGTTGCCCAGCACACCGGGTCTGTCGCTCGCAAATACTTCTCCGGTCGACAGCAGTTCAGTTATCCTCCGGGGCGTGCTCGTGGGTCGATACCGTCTACCTCATCAATCCAGCTCTGGTACGCTCATCACATCATATTAGCTTAATGCAATAATTATTAGTAATATTGCGCTCCCCTCGTTGACTATTGTAACTCACTGTAACCGTTTTGTATTCAGAGTACCAACCATTCTAGTAGAGAAAATGTCCGTTGATCCATAACTGTCTGTCATTTAACCCCTTAATATCCCGCAGAATAGCTACCATCTGAGCGAAATCCAACTTAATACAAACTTTGTAACATGGCTGAGTCAGGACGCAGTGTGTTTATTCTGCGCGGTGATAACTCACAAAAAAAAAAAACAACTAAGTCGAAAATCTGTTTAAATTTGTCCCTAAGGGAACATAGTGGGTTTTAATGATACCATGAAACTAAATTTTCATATTTCATTTTTATTAAATTTACAAAAACTACTTCACATTAGAAGGCGAAACTTTGCACAGTGTCTTATAAATGACTATATTCAGTATAAGTAATTTAGTTCGATAACACCTTAGACCCATCATCCTCAAATGCGGTACAACTTTTTTCTACTTCCAGCTTCCGAACATTTCACTGTAATTCGTGTTGTACTTCAGAACATTAAACAGGCGAGGAAAAGTAATATAAATATTTGTTGTCGAAATCAACTAGAGTTAGCCATTTTCGAAAAAGTCGTATGTAAAATCTTTTTGTATTTATCGTAACGCCTTACACATATGCAGGCATTGCGACTTCCTTGCATGACGTGTAACGAAACTAACAGGCGTGCTGCAATGATGTGCTTGCGACGGCTTTGTCATCTAAAATTTGTAACTCGGGTAGAGTAAAATTAAGTGCATAGTACGGTAAAAAGCAGTTGCACTCTGTGGGCTAAGTAACTGGAGTACTAAAACAAAACCCACAAGTTTATGGCAATGTTCACCAAGTGTTACAAAATCTCACAATAGACGTAACCCCATTGATAATCGAATGTCAATCGCAAACTGCAGTGATGTAAAACATTTTATTAGCGATGTTACAAAACGTGTCGGTTTGTAGATGGTGAATAATTTACTGACACACTCCAACACTAAATTAAATTTTCCGCGGAATAATTAATAAAGACAATTAACATTAGAGTTTGCTAAAATAGTTACGTTATACATTTACGAGCACAGTCAAGCAGCAAAACAAACTCTATACATATAAAAATAGAACACTGATAGACTGGCATATCAAACTGCAGCCCAAACCTCTGGACCTAGAATTATGAAGTTTTTTGTGTAGTTTTTCCTCAGGGCGTAGGCGAGCACTAAGAAGCGATTTTTCGAAATTCGACCTCTAAGGGGGTGAAAAGGGGTGAAATGTATTTACCAAGAAACGTCGATACAGCTCGAACCCGACAACCTATCATCGTGATTTTTACTTTGATGGAACACACATAAAAATGCATATTATCCAATTTCAGTATTCTTCGAAATTCAACATTCAATGGGGTGAAAAGGCCTTAACGTGTTTCCGATTAATAATCGTATATATCGAATCATTTGGGATAGAGAATTGGTTTTCACTTCAAAATGTTTCTTACGTAAATACCCAAGAAGAAGTTTTAGAATTTTTTAAAATTCGACCCTCAAGCAGTAAAATAGGTAAAATACATAATTTTAAAAACTTAATTTTTCAAACTTTGGTTTAATTAGTTCCAATTGTTGTAGGTTTGCTATGTTAGAAGATAGCATCACATGAAGAAACAAAGATATATTTTCGTATGTTTATATCTGCATGATCAATGTGAAGTTTTTTTTTATTAATAGTCTATATCACTGGAACACAATTGGCTACCGTCGTGATTTATACTTCAATCGGTTAAGTATAGAAATGACTATAACAGGAGTGCACGTTTTGAAATTTTATAATTACGGAGGTGAAAATACGTAAAATGTGTTTTCGATTATTCTTCTAATCTATCGAACCTATCGAGATATAGAAGTGCTCTTTGATTTAGATTGATGCTTATGTAAATATCCAAAATACCATTTTAATATATTTTCCGAATTCGGCTCCAAAAAAGTTTTTAAAAAAGGGTAAAATAGGCCTATGTTTTCGATTCACAATCGATATATATCGACCACATTGATCTTTTATATAGCGATGTGATTTTAAGATTGATGCTTACTCAAATACCTGAAAATTTATTTTAGTAATTTTTGAAATTCCACACCCAAGGAGGTGACAAAGGGTGAAAAATGATGAAATGTTTTCAATTAATCGTTTAGGCGTATATCTTGTAACCCAGCGGCCTATTGTCGTGTTTTTCATGTCCAAGAGACACCAGTTAAGAAGTCTAAAATGTGATTTAGAGGGTTTTTCGAGTTTCATTCTCTTAGGAGGTGAAAAGACTAGGAATGGGTTTTAGATAAATCGTCGATATGTATCGAACTCATCGAGACATTTAGTTTATTATTGCTCCAGGATGATGATTAGACAAATGGCCGCAAAAATGTTTTAAGAAATGTTAAAATTAGAACGCTCAGTACTGTACAGGGGTTGAATGTGATTTTTAATAAATGATCGATTTTGCTTTGACTGAATGAGTTATCGTCGTGTTTTTCACTTCACGCGGATACTTGAACAAACAATTAAGATGTGAAATTAAGATATTTTTCGAAATTCGGCCCCCACAGAGATGAAAAGGCATACAATTTGTTTTCTATCAGCCGATGATACTTATTTAACCAACAGAGATATTGAGGCGATGTTCGCATCAGAATGATACGTAAGTACTTAAAAAAAGAATAATGCATGTTTTTTATTTTATAAAATAACTTAAGAAAAAACCTTAGTTTGTGCACTTGCAAGAATTAAATTATACAGGAGTTTCATTCTACAGTTCTATCGAGATTTGATGTTGTACAGCCTTTATGAGCCCAGAAAAATAATATTTTATTTTCAAAATTAGTTTTCTTGAATGATTTCGATGCTATGTGGTGCAGTAGTTTATAGCTCCGGTTTATTGTTCGGGATGTTCTGGGCTGAAATTCCTTAAAATGGCTGTGCAAATGTGCAAGTCTGACACACACAAACTGCATAGAAGTTGGAATTAGTGCAATTTGTATGAAGTTCAAAAGTGGTGAAAATGGATTATGCTGTCCACTACTACTGAAGTTCCTCGACAGCATCAGCCCAATATACAATCTCACTAACCTCAAGGTTGGGGCACCAAATACGTTTATATTTCGGCGAAACATTAACCCGCCAAAATGGCATAATGCCACTTAACTCCACGTGAAGAATTGAAAAACAAATGTGTTATTGAGGGCATCATCACCAATGGTTGTGCTCGGGGTATATCCGTCTGAATACCGAGTAAACTACGTATTTCATTTGATTACCCTCTTACATTAAAGAGCCTGTAATTACCCCACAACGTCAACTTTGCTGTGACTATAAATAAAGCCCAGGCGAAGTCACTGTTAGTGGCAGGGACAAACTTAACACTGCTTTTCGTGTAGACAGCTATAGATACTTATCCTGCTGCAGAATTAGCTCAACTAGCTGATTTATCTATCCAACACTTTACGACTAAACTACGTACCTGGTGTACAGAGGTTTTTCAATTAAAGTTAGTATTATCTGCTCTGAATAATACACGCGAGCAAAGCCACGGTCGCATTGCTAGTTTGTCATAAACTTGGAACAGCACTATTATAAACATGGATGACTATATTTGCAAAAATGCTCAAATATAAAACTTGAGAAACCTGTGAAAAATAATACTAAGAAAAAGAAACAAAATTTTCTATATTTGCAATAACGAGTAGTTAAAATTACAATACGTATTTTGGTAATGACATTTCGTTAACTTCACAAAGTAATTGGCAGTCTACTTTTCACACAGTTTGTAATTTAAGTATACGATTGATGAAAAATGCTGAACTCTTTCTGTGAATTGCCAGGCAAGTAACTTGAGCAGCCTCTATACATACACACATGCATACATACATAGTGGCACACAGTAGTCATGTTGCGAGTGGAGTATGGAGGAACTCTGTGACATAGTGAACTTCTGGAGAAATATTGTGCAATGCAGTTGCTGCACGATATGTAGAAACACGCACAAACAAACCAGAAGTGCATGTATAACATTAAGGCACGTGGTTGGTGGTCGCCGAACAGGTACAGGGGAAGACAATGTTGACAGTAAGGTCGACAATCCATGCGTCAGTACATGACTTATTGCTACATATATGACTACGTCACAGTCTACAACAGTAGGTATATCGCATAACTGTTACATCCAACTACAATGTCCATCATCTGCATTCATTGTTCAGAAGCAAATTTTTGTAAGTGTTGGAGTAATTTGTACTAGTGGCGATAAACAAGTCGCTGTCTACAAACCAACGACAGTTTTGTAACATCACTAATAAAATGTTCCACATCACTGCATGGCAGCCGGCTTGTGTGGCTGATAGGAAGCTTTAGTTAGACTGTAGCGATTCACGTTCAATTAGCAGTGGGATACGTGTATATAAGCTTTTTTTTTTAAACGTGGCGTACATTGGCATAACTTGTGGGTTTTGCTGTAATACTCCAGTTACTTTGCCCACAGAGTGCAACTGCTTTACCGTACTATGCACCTAATTTTACTTTGTCGTCGTTACAAAAGATAAAACTGGCGTAAGCGCATCATTGCAACAAGCCTTTTAGTTTGGGTACACGGCATGCAGAAGTAGCGACGCCTGCTTATGTTTCAGACGTAACAATAAGTGCAATAATATTATACACACGATTTTATTGATAACTGCGAACTGAAGCAATGGCCTTCTTTTGTTAATCTCCTATACCTGTTTGTTCTGTAGCACAGCATGAATTACAGTGAAGTGTTCCGAAGTTAGGAGCAGAGAAAAAGTGTTGTGCCCCATTTGAACAATGATGAGCCAGTGATATTACAAAACCTAACTACAGATAATGCAGAAGATATAAGACACAGTGCAAAAGTTTCGTTTCTTAATATGAAGTAGTTTTGAAAAGTTTAATAAAATTAATATTAAATTCTATTTCAGGATAGCATTACTCCCACAATGTTCACTTTAGCGACAAATTGGAAGCACATTTCCGACATATTTAGTGTGAGCTATCACCTCGCAGGATAAACACACTTCGCCCTCACTCATTCTGTATATAACAATAACAGTTTCTCTACACATCATCAGGAATTATTTCAGTCCAGCTAGATTCCCGTTCCGAACTGCTGTTAGGCAGTCCGCATCGCTTGGTAAGGGCAGAGGAAACCCCACTTCTCCAGACAAGAGGACCCATTATATTTGGTTTGTTACTATCCCGCAATGATCACACACTACTACTACAAGCCAGCTACTCCTACATATACCTACTGACACGTCCCAGATAAACTACTGTGAGTGTGTAAGGCGAGATCAGTACACAAAACATTCTATCCACACCTACCAGAGTTTACTAATTGGGTAGAAGCTATTCTTCACGGGGCACACTGCTAATCCCGCTAATTTATTTGGCACGGCCACGCCCTTTGCCGCTGAAAGGAAGATAAACTCGGCCACTCTGATCAGATCATCATACGCTCATTAGGGCTTCATGTGGCCTAGAGATAATATTTAGTAACAGCGGTGCTTTCTGCAAGTGCCGCATATCACGTGATGAAGCGTGATGACCGGAGGACACGGTACGAGCAGGACAATCTCAAGCTGAAGGTAGCAAATGTGAGCGGATGTCTTGTCCCATGTAACCATATACTATACAATCACAATGATCATATCCATTCTCTACTCCCGTCTTCTAACCCACTTAACTGCACTCCTCGTAGTTTAAAATATCTGGATTCATATCCCGATTCAATATATGGATTCAACATCTGCATTCACACGCGTGGATATGTCGTTACTGTCCCGAGATAGCCGAATGGCTACCGGGCGTACGCAGCGCCACATTACACGTTGCAGGAACAGGTCCAGTGCACAGATCAGAAACATTTAACTATTTAAATACAGATTATATTTCTTCCATAACTCGGTAATAATGAAATTGAATTCTCTATGCTGTATACAATACAGTAGACCTCTTACTTCATTGACAATACCTATTGTAAGTGTTAAATGTTACTTTTCCCTTCAGTACTTGATAACAGACTATGTTCCTTCTACACATGAGAATTGTGCCCACTCACCCCGCTGTAAGGGCACTGCCCACCACGTTTAAAATGTGTTGCAGTGTGTTTGTTTGTAAACACGTTTTTTGGCGAACCTATTCCACATGTGCCTATTGTGTTAAGTACGAAAAGACACTACACTGTAAACAATGACGGAAAGGTAGTTTCAAAGCACCACGTCAATTAGAGAAAGCATTTCGGAGTCCCTGTAAGTGGCTAAAAACTACTTTTCAACATGTTTAATATGAAAAACTACCCACGGGATTCGTGTGAAACTACTCTAGAAACACTCAATGGTCTTTACTTAAAATTTTTTACAAATAAAAAGATGGGGTCAACACAAAGTGCCAGTCAGACGAGTGATCTACGATACCACTGCACTCTCATTCCAGTGTCTAGCGGTAGAGATGATACCACACCAGATGAGCCGGTCAACATGGCACCATGCCTCACACTAACACACGACCAGTAGGCGGGCGCCTTAAACTATTTTCATAAAATAAGTTTAACATCCTCTTCATGGGGATCGTCGGGAAGTTGGTAGGTGTTTGTTTGTTTATATTCTCACATTTTCAACGCTCTCAACATTATTTTTATGCCCGAAGAGACTTCACGTGTGCATAGGTACTCGTGTACATACTGTTATGTGTACGTACGCGAAGTAATAATTCTAGAATTATCACATTCCTATTCGGTTCATTATTTTTTTTTTGTCTTGTGTCAAGTGATCAAGTTTCTGTGTAACCCAAAAATCAATGCAATTTCCCACTGATTTAGCATGAAAGTTTTTTAATTCAACTGCGTATTTCTTCGAATAAATAAATAAATATATATATATATATATATATATATATTATACCCCTGGTGGTTATTTTTAATGGCGGCAGTGGAATAAAGCAAAAAAGGACGATTCGAATATAAAATATTTTAAAACAAAATATGTGTGATAGGAAGGGGGCCAATCAATAAAGCAAACTGTAAGACTCGCCCTTACGTCCTGGGGGTCGGAGGGTAGCAAGTTTGTAATTGTACATAGAAACACCCATTTTCCATTTGAGAATTGGATTGAACGCATGTTTGCTTGAACACTGTTTTAAAAGTCTTTCGATGGCGCTGCGATCTCCTCCCATAAGATAGAATACGTTAACACATTCTAATGTAGACACATATCCGGTGACAACAGTTGACCACCCACCAAACAGAACAGTCAAATGTCAAATGGGAAATCACAAACTATCGGGACATATAAAATATTTTATTTTGACGATCGAAACTTACGTATAGGCCTACTATATTTATTTTTCGCGCGCGCACTCAGCAATTTCTAACAAACTAGTAGCAGCCGAAGTTCCGTACGTCGCTCAGCGGCCTGGGGAGGCGACCACATTAAGGTGGGGCCACAGTCACCATATTCTATCAGTCCAGCAAATTAAAGAGTATAAAATAAATTGTTTGACCGATTGCTGATGCTTTAACTGTGGAGCAACATAAATAATATTCACGATATACTCGCAAATTCCACACTTTTCCTCTCAGAATTAACAAAAATGGAATAATAAAACAATTAATACATAAAATATGGCAACTGATGCTCCACCCTAAGCACGGCAGCCGAAAACGGAATATTGTGCTGCCTTAGCCAGTTACAATTTATTTTGGGATTTTTCCAATCAATGGTCCTTCAGTCACTATGAATAATTTTCTCCATTCATGTAGGTAATCGTGTTAATCCCCGTTCTTCTGATCTGCTTTCCACATCTGTACCTTATTCTCAACCACTCGTCTCACACCAACTCCACGCATTATTGTAAACTGTACATCTTTGCAATAGGACCACGTAAAACTTTCAAGACACATCACTCCAAGTGCAGAAGGATGACACGATAATTAGTATATTTCATAGATGATAATGGGCCTGCTATCGTTTCAGGTTTTTGGCGTATATCATTCTTTTATATTAGTAGTTTCGTACTGTTCCTGGTTATTACCAGCGAAATGCAACAGCATGCAATATCATCTTGACACTGTCGTCGCTGCTTGCAGAATCTATAGCTTCTTGTATCTTATGCCGAATCGTAGTCACAGGAGCTACACGCTTTTCACTTTAACAGTAATCTTACAATGCTCAATACATCACGTCCACGTCAAATTTGTCCAAGTCTGTCATGGGCTTGTTAAGGGCACGGTCTACCGCAATTTTCACCACCATTTTTTTTTTATTTTTTATTTGTACCAGATATTTTTTTTCTTATTCTAGACACACTGACAATGTGACTAAATTTGGCTCTTATCAAATTTTTTTATCTCTCGTATTTTTCGCGTAATGGCTTGTTAAAGTCATATTTTGCATGTTTCCGTTTTAACGACTACACTAAAACCAACTGATATACCAAACTAAAAAAAAAAAATCTCAGTGGATAAAGACATTGCAGGCTACAATGACATATTCATAAAATTAAAGAATAAAAATTATTTGAATTTTAAAAAAATTCTGAAACTGAAAATAAAAGTTTTTAAAATTCAGTAATTTTTTTAAAATACAAACAATTTTTATTCTTTAATTTTATGAGCATGTCATTGTAGCCTGCAATGTATTTATCCACTGTGATTTTTTTTTAGTTTGGTAATTCAGTTGGTTTTAGTGTAGTCATTAAAACGGAAACATGCAAAATATGACTTTAACAAGCCATTACGCGAAAACTATTAGAGAGATAAGAAAATTTCATAAGAGCCAAATTTAGTCACATTTTGTGTCTAAAATAAGAAAAAAATATCTGGTACAAATATAAAATAAAATAATGATGATGAAAATGGCGGTAGACCGCTTCTCTCTCACTATCTCTCTCTTAATTCGTTGCACAGAACATTCGGCAACTCCTGTGGCAACTGTGTTTCGCTATTGTACATTTGTTAAAGGAATGGATACTGCATTATCAACTGCTTCCTTCTCCATGAAACACAACACATACACATCACACTAGCTTAACTGTGTAGTACACATCACTTACCCTGCAAGTTTCGATTGTACTAACAGCATGGTATCCCTATGTACGCCGACACCGACAGCGGATAAAAAACAGTGACACAAAGACACAACTTGACTTACTAGTCACATGTCACTTCACAGTAACGCACATATACACTGGCGCATGTCATCTGCACACGTAGTACCACTTCTACTGTCAGATGAGAAGTAACCAGTCTCCCATACGTCATTCCCTGTTCGCACAAGTCAGAGCAAATATTAGTACACGCGGAGATATTGACAGAGCTGCCATTCTGTACGTAAGTACAAGCAGCTAGTAATTTGCACGGGCAGATGGACTTACCTATCTTCGAATGCACTAGGACAAAAAAAATATTCGTTTGCACAGAGTGTTTAAAAGAGACTATCCTTCAGTGCACAAGGCCTGACAACTATTAGTTTAAAAATATACCCTCCAATAAAAAATACTGACCAAATAGTAAAATGCAAAGCGACATGAAAAGATGTATCCTCTGGTGCACAAGTCCAGGTAAATATTAGTTTACGCGAGACGTTGGAAAGAAATATCCTTCTGTGCACAAGGCCAAACCACTATTGGTTTGTGCGGTGAGTTGGAAGGAACTATCCTCCGGTACACAAGACCAAATTACTATTGGTTTGTGCGGCGAGTTGGAAGGAACTATCCTCCGGTACACAAGGCCAAATTACTATTCGTTTGTGCGGCGAGTTGGAAGGAACTATCCTGTACACAAGGCCAAACCACTACTTGTTTGTGCGGTAAGTTGGAAGGAACTATCCTCCGGTACACAAGGCCAAATTACTATTGGTTTGTGCGGCGAGTTGGAAGGAACTATCCTGTACACAAGGCCAAACCACTATTGGTTTGTGCGGTGAGTTGGAAGGAACTATCCTCCGGTACACAAGACCAAATTACTATTGGTTTGTGCGGCGAGTTGGAAGGAACTATCCTCCGGTACACAAGGCCAAATTACTATTGGTTTGTGCGGCGAGTTGGAAGGAACTATCCTGTACACAAGGCCAAACCACTACTTGTTTGTGCGGTCGAGTTGGAAGGAACTATCCTCCGGTACACAAGGCCAAATTACTATTGGTTTGTGCGGC
>PNEQ01103947.1:0-14740 GCA_003012365.1 Medauroidea extradentata
GCTGTGACCAGTATTGACGTTAGTCCAGTAGTTGTAGGCTATCTCTGCTATGTTGACGCCGAGTATTGTCATGGAAGACATGCCCGGGTACACGACCACTGCACCAAGTGAACACTCCCACGCTGTGACCAGTATTGACGTTAGTCCAGTAGTTGTAGGCTATCTCTGCTATGTTGACGCCGAGTATTGGTCGTGGAAGACATGCCCGGGTACACGACCACTGCGCCATGTGAACACTCCCGCGCTGTGACCAGTATTGACGTTAGTCCAGTAGTTGTAGACTATCTCTGCTATGTTGACGCCGAGTATTGGTCGTGGAAGACATGCCCGGGTACACGACCACTGCGCCAAGTGAACACTCCCGCGCAGTGACCAGGTGTGACGTCAGACAAGTAGTTGTAGTCTATCTCTTCTATATTGACGCCGAGTATTGGTCGTGGAAAACATGCCCGGGTACACGACCACTGCGCCAAGTTAACACTACCGCGCCGTGACCAGGTGTGACATCAGTCCAGTAGTTGTAGCTATCTCTGCTATGTTGTCGCCGAGTATTGGTCATGGAAGACATGCCCGGGTACACGACCACTGCACCAAGTGAACACTCCCACGCTGTGTCCAGTATTGACGTCAGTCCAGTAGTTGTAGACTATTTCTGCTATGTTGACGCCGAGTATTGGTCATGGAAGACATGCCCGGGTACACGACCACTGCGCCAAGTGAATAATCCCGCGTTGTGACCAGTATTGACGTCAGTCCAGTAGTTGTAGGCACAGTCGTCTACAGCCATCTTTATTTCAGTCTCAGCGACATAACTTCGTGCCACATTGATTCCACATGTAATATACGTTTTGCACCAGGACAATGACAACTATTTTGTTAGTGGGATGTTGTGAGGGGCGAGTTTCTAATTAAAACATAATTATTGCATCATTATTTGTGATTTGACACATTGGACATTCTGATCGTCTACATTTTCCTCTATAAACGAATAAACTAATGTATGTTATTCAGCAATGTAAAATTGATATACGAAGGTGGGATGGTTGGGGTGTCGAGAGTCATATTTTAGCCACTCAGGAATACTCATGGAAGAGGGAGACCGTCACCCTCACCCGCTTCCCTATTAGCTCAGACCTATGCAAGCCTCAAGAAGATTTATAACTTCACATTTTATTGTGATTTGTTAATTTTGTCGTTTACTTTCTTATAAATGTGTATGTATTTTGTTCGCAGGTGACTATACGAGCTATTTCTCAAGTATGTGTATGTTATGTAGATAGAGATAGAGGGAGGAAAGCTGTGTGTGTAATGGATAGTATGACATAACATGAAGTTACCGTGAGCTCTACTAGTCACGTCGAGAACCAAGGTTGTTGTTTCGCCGTGAACAGATTATCGTAATAACCAGCAGACGGGTTCCCAGAGGACTGGCAGGAGGATGGGGGAGGATGTAATCCGGCATGTCATTCGCGAACACGTGTGAAAATTGTATGGCCTTGTTAGGGAGGGGAAGTGGGGAGGAAACGGTCCAGTTTAGCTGCGGCCGCGAGCCGGTTGTGGGGTAATTGAATTTAACATTTTAAACAGCCGCAGAGTTGTGAGGGAGGGAGGGGGTAAACCCTATCGTTATGGATCACCGATTCTCACAGCGTGCGTGAACACAAGCGATGTAATATGACGCTGACAAAGGGTGTTAAGATTTTATATCAGAGTTTACTGAATAGCCCATCAGCTTCCGAGCTGTTACCTCGCTAATGTCGACATTTACAACTAACCTTAACCGCAGTCAATTCCGGCTTTCTGACGACAAAATACCGTGTATGTGTGACCTCAATAATGTATACATCTGGGCGTAACTCAAACATTTAACCAGCGTTGTGGTCAATTCTATATTTTAGTTTACTTACCAAAGGAAAAAGTAGGCTTATGAGAACACCTTATTGTCTGTGTGTGCATGTGGCCTAAAAACTTTTAAACCAGTAAATCAAATTTCGTCTTAACTTGCTAAACATACAGTATTTTGCATTCCGACTTGACTTTTGCGTATATCGTTCACGCCGTGTAGCCTATATATTTTCGAAATGGTGGTCATTTGAACATTTTTCGAACATACTAGATAGTTAAAGAAGAATTTTCTAAAATTTCATCAAGAACACACATAGTAAGGTGACTCGAATTTAATGTGTTTTATTTATTTCATGTTAATTTTTAAATGAATTCATTTGAAAATTTTTAACACACAAAATATTTGAAAAACGGTTTTTCGGAACGTCATCAAACTCAGCATACATATAATACTTAATAAGGCGACTAGACGTTTATATTTTCATTCAAGCTCTGTTAATATATTTGACACGGTGGCTGTTTGAATATATTACGCTCACACAAGATAGCTAACGTACCATTCATTGTTCAGAATGTTATCATACCCAGTACACATGTACTTAGTAAGTAACTTGACGTTTGCTCATGCCTATGTTTATAATATCGAAATGGAGCAATTTGAACACAATATGATCACACGAGCTATTTGTAAGACGCCTTTTTAGAATTTCATTAATCTCGTTCACAATTAGTACTAAGTATAGTTACATAACATGAATGTGTTTTGTTCATTCCGAAATTGTAATTACGCAGAGGTACAGTATTTTAAATACAATGGCCCTTTGAACTCAGGACCACTTGAAATTTCTCCAGACTCGATACATATTCAGTACTAAGTAATGAACGTGAATGTAATGTTGTTTGTTCATGTTGTGTCAAGTTATGTACATCCCATACTTCAAAGGATTAATTATAATCATACATGTTTTTGATGCATTTGAAGAACTACAGGACTGATAAATATAAAATTAAATATTTGTAGAGTTGACTTTCCAAACTTTGACGTTAACAAATCTTTATTGTCCTGGCTTCCACATGTCACGTATTGGAAAGATATTACATTTAGGTGAAGTTTCATAAATTGAGATGAACCTGATGGGTTCTATGTCGAGGATAGTGGGCTCATTAGTTATGTTAGTAACTTCTTGCTATGTAGGCGGATTGTTTTAACATTTATTTCACAGTGGAATTAGATCTAAAAAAACACTTTCAAGAAATCATGGATTTGTTCGCGCTATTTTCCACACCTTACAAAAGAAAAGTATCTACGTTTCAAGTAGAGCTGATCTATAAGTTGCAGTAAGCACTTGCGTCTATTTGATAGTATTGTACATGCCAATACAATGATATTAACGAAATGCCTGGGTAAGGCAGCAACTGCATTTATTTGTCTGAACAACCCCTGAATATAATCAAAATGATGTAATTTTGAAGTGGCTCACTTTGAATGTATTGCAATTTTAGAACAAATAACAAGAAACATGGGTAAAATGTTTCGGGGAGTTATAAAAGCAATAGTATAGGAAAACACAGTCTGGATCAGTGACAAAGAAGGATCCTATCGCTATGACTTGTTCATATCCCAGGAAAGGCATGTATTGTCCGAGTGAAGGAACTAGAGTTGTAAGTAGGGACAGGTTGTTATCAAAGCGAGGACGAGAAGCGGGTGCCCCTAGTGAATATACTACCCGGCCATCGCGGCAGTGAAGAATTGTGCGAGGTTCAGGGGCAAGGCCGGCAGGGGCGGTATCGATTGTGAAGTCACAAAGGCGGGTCCCTGGAGAACCCCCATTGTGGTTGAGTCGTGGTAGAAGACTCACTCACACAGGCCAGCATTCAACCAATCAGCACGACCCTTCTAGTCCCTGTGGCCAGTCGATACACTTCCCCTACCTCTAGCTTAGCTCGCTGGCCGTGTAGTTACAACTACCTCGTGGTTCTTGTCAGCGTTGATAAGAGTGTTGTGTGGAGCGCTCTACATTGCCACGAGGCGAGGTGCCACGGCATTGTGCTCCCTATGTCTGTCACTGAGACTGGCAGACTGTACCAGCGACCTTGCAACACCGCATATAACAGCTACATTGCCACTGACGATACAGACTAGTCAACTGAACATTCTCAGCTCAAATATACTAACTGAATCTATTGTGCGACTTAAATAAAACTATTAGTCTCCTCAACTGCGAGTTGTAAATATTCTGACTAAATAAACATTCAGCTTGTTATCAATATTGATGCGGGATTCGGCTGTCAGTGATTAACCACATAACAATGTTATTATTCAGCTCAACATAAGCCATGCTTACCAACTTAAGAAACAAAGCCTGGTCGCGCCATAACGCCTATAAACATGCCATCTGCTCTCTCCCGATGCACGATCAACCACGGCGATGAAAATACATTTTCAATAATAGGTTGGACGAGAAAATAAAACTGATACTATTACTAATCTGATCTCTAAAAAATTTCCAGTAATTAGTAATATTATAATACATGTAATGTTGTGATTTTCAGCAACAATTTAACAAATTTCAACCACTTAAATAATGACGTTACGTGCATTATAAATGTATGCGTACATGATGTAAACATACACATGAATACATATTTCAATAATTAACAAAGTTTGTCAAAAAATTTAACCAGTTAAAGATCCCTTAAGTAAGGCAATGAATGTTTTCAGTGCGAACGCACATCTCTTACGAAATCATAACCAACAAAATCTTGGCTGCTAAAGCAGATAAAACTACTTTACACGGCCTACGTAAAGTGTGGAGATTGGTTTCAAAAGTCTTATAAAGGAGACAAACATACAAAAAAAAAAGAACATAACATAATGTAGCATTATCACGCAACAAAGTTGGTATAACGTAGCAGGTCGGAGTACATGACTTCATGCTTGCAGCCCAGTCTCTAGACACAGGGCTTACATAGAGTAGAGTTTCTGGACAGAGTGCAGTTGACGTCAGCACTAGCAGGGCCAATCATAATAGAACAACAAGCTGCATAGCGGCAAGCAAGCACAGTTCTCGGTGTCGTATCATCTATGTACAGCGATCATTACCTCGTCACTTTAACTAAGCTCCTCACTACAATTTATTATCTTTGTACGAGATTGTGTGCTACATCGCCATGTCCTTGCTGAAATCATAACAACGTACTAGAGTCAATGAGCACATTACAGGTAGATGCGAGTAACAAAACCCAAACATACTGCTTGAAACGTAATAATCCACACTAAGATATGAGCGCACGTTATTTTAAGGGGGAAAATAAGTTACGAAGTCGTTTTGTAGTAAATTATATTTGTTTTAAAAATATTTTAAAATTACAAAAAAATTTGGATTATGTTCTTTAAATATTATTTGATTTGATTTCGGTCTTTGGTCATTTTCACATACTCATGATGCACAAATTGTGACTTTCTCATTCCGTATCTTCTCCATAGTAAGGCTTTATGTCATATCATATATCAGGATATGTATTGTCTACGGGCGTCCAGTCAACACACTGCACACGGAGTACGATACCTACCATCGGGTACCCTCTTGATACGCTATTTATTTATTTCGTGAGGTGACATGGACTCATACAAATGTTAAGAAAGTTAGAGAGGTTTCATGCGAGGAAAGTATACTCAGATATAATTTAAGCAAATCAAAAAGTATAACTTACTACCATCGTTAAACTAGTGCTGATGATATTCTGACGCTTTAGTGCGTGAAGAATCTTGTAATGTCAGGTACCAGCAATTATAAATATGTAAAATTTATTTCATAATTGCTCTCCGAACCACCATCGTAACCACTAACAAAAATTAACCAGCAATGTTCTTCCGTATCGTCACTTATTTACGTAACATGATATTCTTATTTTTTGTTTTGAAATTCACCGTGTCTAATGGGAACGATAAATTGTTTTTAATTAGAACCAGTCTCGTATATAAGTACATGTATGAGTTTCACTTGACAGTGTGTGGGAGGTCTTTGAAAGTCTAACTGCTCTATCGCAACTAACATAATTACAATGCACGCAATCACAATCAACGTGCGAGATAGTTTTATTTTCTAGCTGGTTTTCCTCAACACTTTTCCCACATGTTTCACTCAACACTCGCACTTACTGCTAACGATGCGACCTACGACTCTAAGAACTTAAACTGGATTGCTGTGAAGAAACACACAAGTAATAAACGGTTCTGTTATAACAGGTGCTATTCAAGAGAATGAAGTGCCAGGAGGGAAGACTAGTATTACTGACAAACTTGATATGACTAACTTCACACACGTCATGCAAGGATAGAATGTTGTTTACGAGAAGGAGAAGAAGTTTGTGCTTATAATGTATGAGAAGTTGAAGAAATGGAAACGTATAATATTGAAATTGTTCGCCAAAACGCGGTTATATTTGAACAGTTAGGATGAAGAAAATGAAAAATTGTGAACTGCCGTATTTCAGAGCGATGTTTGAATGGAAAGTAAATATAGATAAGGACAGAATGAAGGTGAAGAAAACAAAGGAGACATTCGCAACTTGCAGGAGAGAGAAACGAGATGCAAACATCTTCCATTTAGAGATTATATTCTAACTTGCACTTGCTAACTTCCCAGAGATGTACGATATATTAGATGTCAACTGCTGCAATCTTTCACAACACACCTAAGACTTCAGAGGATAACACTGCTACATTATGGCAAGTTAGGACAAACATAACCTAGAAACAATGGTACACGTTAACATCGTCGACGTCTGTTTTCTAAACACGCAACTATATTTTACTTCTGGCAATCTGAAACATTCTAGAATAAGCTGGCAAGGAAATATATTTCTACGTCAAAGTGTCATATTACAAGTATACTGTTTCCGTCGGTAACAAATAAAACTGACTTCAATGTTGTTTATACTCATATATTGTGTGACGTGCTCACGCATGGCTGAAGCAATCTTGTAACCAATAATATTTCAAGCATTGTGTGGCGAATATACTGTAGGCATGAGAAAGTGTTACATACTTGTCGACACTGATAACTTCTCCACGCCGAACATATGTCATATCTAGAATAAACAAACATAAAATGTTAATTATCATACACTTCTGGACAGTGTGTGATAACATCTTGTCATCGCTGTACATCTGTACTAATTCATGTTCTGTGCCCCGTAGTTCTGACGAGACCTGAAGGAGTTCTACACGAAAACTATTCTCAAATGCGAGTAAATGATATTGATAAGTATCGGGACATACGACTTTGCAGAAGACGGCATCCCAGAGAACCACACGACAGAAAACATTGAAGGAATTCTAAGCGGTCCCCTGACATGTAGGCTAGACTCTACAGGAATATGACAACTCGACATTATGAAAATATCAACGTTTTATGTAAACTAGGAATTGTATCTGCTTGTTTTCCGTGATTGCGTGTTTCTGTCAACCTTGGATTGAGGCGACGACATGAGCTGCAATAGCATAGTGTTTGTAATATTTCACGTTTCCATTCAGCGTTATTGTAGAGATGATTGAAACAACTTGCTATCTCTCGTGAGACTCACCAAGCTAGTGCAGAGAGAGGTTCTTGTATACAGACGTCAGTGGCGGTGATACAGAAGGTAGAGAGCTCAGGTTGGCAGCAGTGGATGTGGCACGCGACTGGACGTACAAGACACGCCCACACACACCTGACTGGCTCCCCTCCTTACAGTCAACATCATAGTTAACTTCCCCTCGTGAAGCTGTAGAATCAATAACTTGTAAGCCTTCGTAAAACACTCTGCTCATTTATTATGCCGTCCTCCGTGGCTACACAGCTCCACCTAACCTCGACCCTTGATGTTTTTATACTCTGCACCCGGGGATAACACGCTCCACTGCAGTCCCACGACATCAATAATTTACTCCCTTCTCTTCAGACATCGAGAATTAATGTGCCGGACACACCCTCGTAATGAAGGTTTAATCATGTTCGTGGTTGCTCTGCACAACGTAACCAGTCAAATATGGAACATTTTAAACAGTACGGATGTGATTGTGCGCCCTACTGAGCTATGTGATTATAAATAACTCACTGCGCATTCTATATCTCCTCGCTGCTTCCTCTCTCTCTCTCTCTCTCTCTCTATCTACGCTCGCACACACGGATTGACACGAACCAACGATAAAATAACAGCAAAGCCTCCTAATCACCGATACATTTCGCTTCTATATTGCAACTGTCACACGATATTGAAATACATCTCCGTTCTTTCGACTGACATTTTAATCACTGGAATATTCGTATGGTATCCACGTAGTTACTGTGCCTTTTTTTGTGCCTGTGCCAGAAAAAAACAGCTATACCACGTAAAATATTAAATTAAATTTATATAAACATTTTAATCATACTACTAAAATTGCGTGTCTGTTTAAATACATTTGTAAACTGAGTTGCAAACATTGGATTGTCTGACAACGAACAACCATTATAAATTGCCGCTAATGGAATGCAATTCAACACATGCATATTTAAAATGTCAACCCGTAAATAAATCCTTGATCCGTTAATAATGTACCAAATATTGTTTATAGTTAATTTTTCTTGTATTATATCGGATATTTAGGGCAAAGTCTTACAAACCAAAACAATCGTAATAATTGACGGAACAAGAATATTAATAAAATTCCTTTTCACAAAAAAATTATTTCTTATAGTTAACATCTTAAAAGCATCCAAAGTCAGTTAGTTTACTTTTTTTCTGCTCATTAAATAGTAAAAACTATCCCAATACCAAACAAATAAAATTAAGTGCAGTGAAGCTAAAAAATATATCTTCGTCAAAACACAAAAATAATATTTTTGTAGGATGTTTTAAATTTTATATGGTTTCGATAGTTTGGAAAAGTACCTTAGCTTTATTATTGCAATTACTGTACAAATGTATTCGGAAGTAGCTAAGTGTTTTTAATTTCACAGATATTTGTTATACGTGTAAATGATAAGCTTATTCTCTAGAGTGTCTACCTACAGGAAAGATTAAACACGTGACTCTGTCATGCTGTCGAAATATGAAATGCTGTAAACAATGATATTTAGTGAGAAACGGCGTTGAATTTAATGGGTTTGGTAATAATATCAAGTTTTTTTCTAAACACCGATTTTTAATTGTAGCTACTCATAAAATTAAGGGAATGTTAGCATGCTGTGCATTATATAATTGGCTTCACTTACATAGTACTTGCGTTGTTAACTGTTGGCATGACTTGAGAACAAGAGGGATATTGTTGTCGTTGTCTAAATGACTCGAAAATCCCCAACGAAACCTAAAAGCGGGCAACTGAATATGCAAAAATCTCCAACGAAATGCACGCACGAAACCTCAAAGTGGGCAATTTAATAATTTTAATATGGTAAAAAAAATCGCCAACGAAAACTCAAAGCGGGAAACTGAATCATTTGCATATGCTTCAGTAATCCGCAGAGAAACTCTTGTTTGCCTACGGCTGTCTGTTTTCCTTTAGAGAGATCCAGGACGCATGACAAGTAGACTGCGACATCAGGAACAAATCGAAACATCTTGTATTTTTTATAAAATAAACATATATTCGATTGTAATTTGTTCAGAGAGATCCGAGACGTAGGCTGTATGCAAATGGGGTCTCATCCAACACCACAGTAAACATCTGAACGGTGATAAAATACACATGAAACACACTGAATTAATTTCTTTGCCTAGAGGCATACATATTTTAGAAGCCTCGTAGGTGATGACGTGTCAATTGTTTTGTCCAACACGAATTCCACATACGAAAATCTAGAGACCGACCCCGCATAACCCGGATCGACATGTCGGGGAAGCGAGCGTACTAACCACTGCTATTTTTCTGCCATCTTGCTGTAACAATGAACATAACGTTTGAAAAATATCACTAGTCGTTACTACATGAACTATAGTGACCTTACTGCTTGGTGGTTAGCAGCGATTTGTCGAATAGTTCCGTGTATATTCCTACTTAAATACAACACTGAAACAACATCGACTGAATTAGACGTACTTGTATTTTGCACAGTTAATACACTCTCATTTACCAAAATGTAAATATTCCTAAAGACTTCACAAGTTATCTTAGCCGCGTAAACATCAAGTGCCGTGTCCAGAGAGGTTAGACATGTGCCGTCGTTAGCCGTTACGCGCGGAAAGATATGAATTCGCTGAAAATAGAACTTTTCCAGGGATTTTTGAGTGCTCACTTTATTCCGAACCGCCTATACTTTTTTTTTTTTGTTACACGCAACACATGCCGGTAAAATGTTAAAATGCTTGTGTTTCTGTGTGAAGCGTTTTAACATTTTACCAGCATGTGCTGCATGTAGCAAAAATAAAGTAGTTTGTGGTTCCAGCGAGATGGCCTAAAAATAGCAGTATTTAGGACGCTCGCCTCCCTTTCTAGGCGATCCAGGAGTTCTGCGGGGTCGGTCTCCGGAATTTCGTATGTGGGAATCGTGTTGGACAAAACATGTGCCATGTCATCACCTACGAGGCTTCTAATATATGTATATAAATAAATATACATACACAAATAAATCAATCCAGTGAGTTTTATGTGTATTATGTCATCATTCAGATGTTTACCATGGTGTTGGATAAGACCCCATCAGTTGAATATATATTTGTTTTTTATAAATATACAAGATGTTTCGATTTGTTCCTCATGTCGCAGTCTACGAGGCATGCGTCCTGGATCTCTCTAAATGAAATCAGACAACCGTAGGTAAACAGAGTTTCTCTGCGGATTACTAAAGCATTTGCAAATAATTCAGTTGCCCGCTTTAATGTTTCGTTGGGGATTTTTTAATCATATAAACATTATTCAATTGCCCACTTTGAGGTTTCGTAGGGCAGAAATAGTTAATACTGGATACAAATTTTGCATAAATTAAATGAATGACACATGTATGCTAACAATATCAAGAAAAATAAATTAATTATGAACATTAATGTTACAAAAGAAATTTTTTAACAGGGCGAGTCTGAATAACACCGACGAAAATGTAAAAACCACTTTTTGAAAACTAAGAGAGCTGTGCGTTATGGTTACTTGCAGTGCTGCAGCGTGTCTTTGCTCAGACACGTTGACTGCACCAATCAGAAGACGGTTATCATGACACCACACGTCTGTGATTGGCTAGTAGAAGCCCACGACAAGTAATAGTTGGTACATCCTACCTCTGACCATGAAGCAGAGCTGCAGATGAGACATTGAAACCAAGCAAGGTACAAATATTCTTGCTATACCACCGTGGCTCTACGAACTTGTTCTTATGTAAAGAATACAGCGTACATTAACATCACACCTTGCCTGTTCAATGCCACATGTGTCATGTGATTCCACACCTGATTACATTGAGCGCGATGTGTGTTGCTTCCATGTCAGGTGTACTGTTTGCTACCGTTATGCACATATCTCGCGAACAGCAACGTTTAGATGTGTGACAAACGACAAATTACTTACGCATAGTTAACGTGCTGACCAATAATCCATAACCAATTAGGCTTCAGCATCACGAAGGTTTATGCAACATCATTGTTGCAACCCTTATTATTTGTTCTATGTTAACTTGTGATGGCAGCGACGGGAATAGCAGAGGTTGTACATAATCGTCCAGTTACACATAGTCATACATGTCACTGTTCCATGTCAAATACTTTCTGCAATGTTTACAACAAACACAGGTTTAGGCCCACCGCCTTACTAAACCTCGTATACCATACGTGGCACATATGATTTGTTTTCATTCTTGATAAGGAGTATGCGGGTGGAGTTTGGTGGTGATTTTCAGACTAATACGGACGTTTTACATTTAATTAATGAAATAAAACGTGTACGCGATGCGAGATGAAACATTTGAGAAACTACACCCTTAACTTAATTTTGTAACACAGATAGCGCCCACTGTAATTTTAAAGTGTAAAGTGCCGTGTACATTGGTAAATAATAGTAATGCAGTGTCCGTCTTTCATCATAGTTACATGTCCCGTGTGCAGTGGATTGCCTACCTGTCAGGCCACGCGCTTTCTGTTTTCAATAATGTAACCACGGGTTTATAGCAAACTGTTCACTTGAAAGTGTTCAGACAACACCACTTTTTCAGTAAATTTTAACGTGCTGTTTAATAAATACATAAAATCAATCTCTTACAAGCGTTCGTTAATAAGTTTCATGCAAACGCAGGGTGGCAACCCTCATTTTGACAATGAACGGGGTTGATCTTTCCAACCACATTTCTCAATGTGAATGATATTCATTATAAAATACACTATTCGCCTACTTGTCGCTTTATGGCAATTTGTTTCTAAATTATTTTATTTAAATCATTCCAAAAACCCGACTTTTGGGATTTTCGGGAAAAGTGGTTCCTACATTTTCGTCTTATTTCTTTCTATGGAATCACCTGAAACGTTTGTCGGTGTTATTCAGACTCACCCTGTCTATACACTATTTACACTAGACCTGCCATTAATGCACTCACCCTGTATATACACTATTTATACTAGACCTGCAGTCAATGCACTCATCCTGTATATACACTATTTATACTAGACCTGCAGTCAATGCACTCACCCTGTATGTACACTATACTAGACCTGCAGTCAATGCACTCGTAGCTCACTGAGCTAGGCCACATATATGCTAGCTCAAAGGTTGCAAGTTTGAAACCAACACCCGACGAACAAACATTTTTAACTTACTAAAAAAAGCAATAAAATTATAAGGCCCATTTCTTCATAAACAAGCACACACGAATTCACCCTTAACACTAGAGCCCCCTAGCAGACAACGATATAAACGTTGTAACAAACATGGCGGATGCCGACTGCAGCACCAACTAGCAGCCAATGACATAAGCAAAGTGCGGCACCAGTCCGCCTACCAGCCATCTATGTAAACAAACATGACCACCAGCAGACGATGACTAAGGGAAATTTCGAGGGATGAAACTCGCTCCTGAGGGAAAAATATTTCCACTCAACAAACAATAAGATGGAGGACACCACAAGATGGACGACTTGATGCGACATGACATATGACTTAACATATGACATGACAAAATTGCCGCCGTGAAGTAATTAAAGGTGGTGGACTGATCCTATGATCCTAAGCAAGGAGTCAGTGTCCCAGCTAATACCATCTCCTACTACTAGCGTTCCATTTGTAGTGGTTATTGAATTGTCGTCACTTAACATGTTGCATAACACAACTTTCACGTTGGTCTTACACCCATACTATTGACAGTAGTCTTGGTTGCTGTACTCATTATTCTTGGTTTAGCTCTGGCAACCTGTACCCGCGAGATCTTCCGCTATTTACATTCAAACCTGTATAGCTACACCGTTAGCAGACGTACATATGTGGGAAATTAGCTCCAGCGATTTAGATAAAACGGAATCAGGTCAGTTGATGTCACAATGTTTTGTGATGTGTTTCCAGCTAGGTAATTGTAATCAGGTTGTAGATAACTCACAAAGTAAAGTTATACGGCTACTCCTGCGAGTCCCGACGAAGACGTTATCTAGTGCTGTAGCTAAGCCAATGACTATGCAAGGTCTGTTTGATAGCTGGATCGGCCTACAGAATCAGTGTCGCCATACGCAATAAAAATGTCAAGTAGGCAATAACCAGAGCTGTATTGATGCCTTCCTCCCCTCTACCTCGTGCTTCATGTCGACAGAGAAGAAAGCACATGACCGAGCAAACTAAGTATGAGAGGAGGTGATGGTCGTACTTGTCACAGTGGGAAGAGAGGGGTGGAGAGGGAGGAGAAGTGACTGGAAAGGGGCGGAGGAGATTAAATTAAAAAGAAACACCCCCTGAGGAGTAATCTGCAGGAGCGAACTGGTAAACGGGACTCTGGCAGGCGGTAGATCTGCAGCCGTATTGCCGCAGACACTAGGGAGAGCAGGAGAGGGGGAAATTTACGAGTTTCAGGGCAGAGAAATCCTCCCTACCTCCTGTGCCCTTCACTACGGCACCCATCCCCTACTGCCATCATAGTGTTGGTCCTCTTTCTAACCTACTATCTGGCTGATTTCAAGCAAAGAAAACACATTGTCCTTCTTACAAACATCTCTGGAATCAATGTACAACTTCAAATGTAGTTTTTCTTTCACGAGTAAAATTAATGTCTAAGTGATTGATAAACTGGTTAGATATCATAGATACTTCAGTAAAAAGATTGCATTAATTGAAAGCATGAAAAGATAGATGAATTGGTCTGATATCACTGATTAATTAATTAAACAATACGACGTTCGTTTTGTTTTATTAATATATTTATTTTTTTTATTGTTTCTGCGGGTGTTTTGTCGTCTATTGTTGCTGTGTGCAAGTTCTGGATACTATGTTACTAGGTAATGAAAGAGTTGCAAGTCTTTTTGTCCGGGTAGCACGTCGTTGCTGTCCTCTCGGGGCGGACCGATACTTATGTCGATTTGTCGGTATGGCTCTTAAGAAATACGGTCGCGCGCATGGAGCCCCGGCAACTAATTGGAATATTAAATAGCCGCGCAATCACTGTCTCTCTCCACTTACTACCCAGAGGTGTCTCGGCCCGACGTATTTTATGACTCGGTGAACACTTAATGGCGTCCCGACGCCTAAAACAACGACAATGATGGCGCCTCGGCCCACAATACTGAGCGTTTCGACGCCTAGCTTCGACGCCTGACGGTGGCACTCTGCCCTACCGTCGCCGCGATTCGCCGACGACCTCCTCGCTTGACAACGTCCGTCCCGGACCGACGCCGGCTCGCTTCTCCCCGCGTCCCGACGCCTAGCTTCGACGCCTGACGGCGGCACTCTGCCCTACCGTCGCCGCGATTCGCC
>PNEQ01103948.1:0-14740 GCA_003012365.1 Medauroidea extradentata
CCAGACGATGCATTGATAATTCCACTGGTTAGGATCAACAGAAATTTGGCGATACATTTGTTGAGTATCGGCAGTAATTACCACTTTGTGAAGACGGAACTGTAACAAAACATCTAAAATTTGACTTTGCAATTTAGGGCCTGTCAGAAGAATATCATTTAATGAGACACCAGTGGAGGTTTTAGCTGATGCATCAAATTCAACTCTAACTTTAGTTGTTGAACTATCGGGTTTGATTACACAATGGTGGGGTATGTAATTAGAAGGTGAATAATTTAAGTTCATTCTTTGGAACCTTTTCCATATGTCCTCTAGACAAGTAATCTTGCATAAATTCATCGTACATTGGTTTCAATTCAAGATTACCTTTTAGACGTCTCTCTAAATGCAATGGACGGTTGACCACTTGTGGCCGTGAAGATCCTAATTTCAAATTTGATGAAGAAAATGGCAAGGAAACACAGTAGCGTCCGTTGGATTCTCTCTTGTGTGTTTTAACAAGCAGTTCTTCACAATGGCTCTCCTCCTTTGACTTATGAATAGTGATGGGAAATTCTTCCAACTCCCAGAATCGTTTAACCGTCTCTTCCAAGGATGGATTACTTGTAAATAGTGAAACACAACTATTGGTGATACTTTTGGATGGTTCCTCAGCTTCTACCTTTCCCATGATTATCCATCCAAATACAGATTCTAGAGCAGATGGCAGTCCAGTTATCCTACGTCCAGTAAATAACTGTGGAAATATATCGGCCCCGATGAGCAAATCTATAGGTCCAGAAGTGTCAAAAGACGGATCCGCCAATGTGAGATGTTTCACAGATTTAATAACTGCTGACGAAACCTTTTGATTAGGCATATTGTTGACAAGTTTAGGTAAAATAAATACATCTACTACAAACTGACATTTGTGATCTCCTACTGGACATATTGTAAGTGAAGTAGTTGATTTAGCTGTGTGGATATGTGTATTACCCAAACCTTGCACAGGAAGATAAGCCCTTTTTCGACTTAATCTCATGCCTTGCAAACATCTTTCTGTAACAAAACTGGCTTGGCTAGCACTATCCAATAAAGCACGGACAATGTGAGAGTGTCCAGATGAGTCAACCATTTTTACTTGAGCTGTGCTTAAAAGGACAGTTGTGGGTGATATGGCCTTGGCAGAATCTATTGCTGAACATAACGTATTAGAGCTAGTTTCTTCATTATCAATAATTTCATTTACATCATGAATGAATGGTTGAGCGTCATGCTCTTTAGACCTTTGAACTAAATGGAGAAGAGTGTGATGTTTAGCACCACATTCACGACATGTGAATTTTGAGGTACACTTAGTTGACAAGTGTGAATATTTTAGACAGTTGAAACACAGCTTCTTATCCTTAACATACTGATATCTTTCAAATGTATTAAGTTGACGAAAGCCTGGACATTCGCCTAAATAGTGTGCTTCGTCACACATGCAATTTGACTTCTTTGCATTGACCATGCATTGAGTTGTTATATTATAAGATTGTCTCCAGGATGGCTTTGTGTGTTGTACCTTTATTCGCTGCGATTGGGCAGTTACAACCTTTATCCCAGATGCTCTTACCGCTTCCTGAGCTCTGCAATGAAGTTCCAAAAATTCTATGAAGTCCTGCATTTTGGGAAGTTCGTTACTAAGAGTTAGCTCCCACTGTGTTTGTAAGGTAACATCTAGTCGTTTAGAGAGAATAGGGAGTAACACTAAATCCCACTGATCCACTGGAATCGATAATACCTTAAGAGCAGCTAAATTTTCAGTAACAATGGTCAAAAATTTACGTAAAGTCGTGGGTGATTCAGCCGATGTTGTCGGGGCTTGGAGAAGCGCCTCAACATGAATTGCAACTACTAAGCGTTTGTTTTCGTATCTACTTTCCAGCAGATTCCAGGCTACATCAAAATTTGCATCAGTCATTGGCAAAGATTGAATCATGCCCAAAGGTTCATCTTCTACCGAGGTTCTTAAATAGGCCAATTTTTCTACTGGAGATAACTCTGTATTAGAGTGTATAAGTGCCTTAAATAAATTTGAAAAGTTTGTCCATTCTTGTGATTTGCCTTGAAATCTAGGAAGAGATATCTTTGGAAGAGTTACTTTCGGTTTTACTTCTCGTGTGTGAACGATCATGTGATCCTTAGGTTCGACTAAACTTAAACTATCTAGGGCTGCTACAATTTAAAATTATTTTGTGTCGAATTCAGTTAGACGAGTGTCAATTTTGATAGTATTATCCGCTTCACCTTCTGCGGCAGTTCCAGATCTGCTTCAAACTGATCGCGTACCTTGTTTAAATCTCTCGAAGTGGCGATTAATATATTTATCTTTGAAGGATCCATATTTGAGGCATGAGCCAAATCAAAGGCACGGTTTAAACGACCTTCTGCAAAACGCAAACGTACTAGAGCTGCTTGCACTTCTGTCATTTGCTTACGTAATAATAATTGTATGTTATCAATTGGACACACGGTGACCAAAGACAGTGACTGGTAATAATTCTCAATTACAATACTAAGGTTATATGCCAGTAGAAAGCCAATCTACCGCTTACCTTTTTGATTTCGATGTTCGTTTATACATAAATCGTTCAGTATTTCTGTATGAAGCCACAGATCCGGCCCGGAGGACAAAAATGTTTGATTCGAAAATTGACTGTATCAATTATGTAATTAAATTACATACATCAATTACGTTAATTTCCTTTATTAGATTATATACAATAGTAAAATCTTGTTGAATATTCCAAAGAGAACAAAAAACAAAAAATCCACAATAACATAGAATAATATTAACAAATCTAAACACGACCAAAAACAGACAATAATGTATCAATCTAGATGTATTGACTTTAAATATAATTTAGTACTTTTACTTACATTTTGTACGTGAACTTTGTTATGCATTTATTCTGTTTCAATTTCATTATATTTTAACAATAATTTGGTATACATAGAAATCCCCTGACGCATTTAATGGTTAACAAACATTCAAAGCTATTGGTTTTTTGATAGCTATTTAAGTGATCATTAATTGTGTCAGGAATTAATTTAAATTTGTAATTTAAGCGCCACTAAACTTTTACTTTTAAGACTTTTGTGAAAAAATTTACTTTACAACTATATTATTTAAGAAATGGTTCTTAAACCTCTTTATATAATAATGGCATTTCTACAAGGTTTTTTCAAAGTTGAAATTATTTTAATCAAAATCCTGATTCAGTAGAACTTTGTTGATACGCACAAATAGTTTTTTTTTTTTTTAATTTCAAAGAGAAGGGTTTTATGGTAATGGTAAAAGGCAGTTTTACGTTCAAAGATTCTACCAGTTTCTATCAGTGTTACGTGCGTCGTAACTCATAGAAAACAGATTAATTTTGCTCAGTCGTTGAAATTTTGCAGTCTGAAAAAAACTGAATATTGAACTCATTCTTAGAATTAGGATTTCGAAAGTAAAAATTGTTCGTACGTACGGTATATAAAATATTTAATTTTACATGGAAGCAAAACGCAATGAGTATGAGTTATAACAGTTAACTTGAAATTGTCTGCAATTACACACAAACACACACACATACATACATTAACATACATATATACACATATACATACATATACAGTTAACTGTTTAAAATGTCTATAATTTAAAAATTTTAACGATAATTTCGAGGGTCTCATTAAGAGAATAATATTTGTCTAATACAATTATAATCAGAAAACTTTATAGAAATTGTTTAATTTATTTTTATACTCTCAGGTCCCTGCAAAATTTTTTATCAAAGTGTGTGAAGATAATGATTTACCATAAGTAAACACTGAATTTGCAAGACACTTAAACGAAGACCGGTCATTTAGTTATACCCAAGCAACTGCAGTTTTGTCTACAAAAACCATCGTGTGTTAATTAAGTACACACTTGTAATGATCTTCTAAATAAAATCGCCAATATTACGAACAATCGAAATATAAGCTAAATAATATTTTTCGTACAGCTTAATACCAAAAAAATTGTTTTGCATGTAAAGGAGTCTGAGGATTTAATTTACTCTAAAGCACATACTTTTAACTTGACCAGATGTGCTCTGAAAACAAACATCGTAACATATATTGTTCTGTAACAGTCATTCTAAAGAAATGAGCGACTATGTTGAATTATCATCTTAACCTTGTTTGCGCCAAGAAAGTTGCACTGTGGTTAGCAGAATAAAGAGAAATGTAAGTAGAAACATACAGGAGCAATATAATCTGCTGTTGCTAGGACAAACCTACAGCGGAAGAAGCTGAGAGAAATTTACGGCCCTTTAACAACGAGGCCTTAAGAGCTGGTGAGGGTGAAGTGAGTTGAAGAGGCAACACAGCATCCATGCCCAAGGCGTGATTCGAGTCCACGACCTCTCGCACTGTATACCGGCGCCTGACCGACTACGCTACGGTTGCCGGCTACAGTGGAAGGAGTACGAAGCAAAACGATACCTGCTACAAAGTATAGACGTCGAGATCACAACACTTCATTTCGTTTCTGTTTTTTTATTATTATAGTAACTACAGAAAAAATAAATATCAAGTATTTGGTATCGTTGTATTCGTTTTGAAATTCTGCATCATTTGCACACCAACAATGCAGTAAAATAAATTGTTCGCAGGAGTTTTAGGAAGAAAACACTTACTGCCTTTGTAGTTTTTCCAAGTTTAACAATGACAAAAGGCAGTGAGTGCATATTCATCGTATAAAAACCAGTAACTGCAATGATACTGCTTTCTTAACGTGAAATGTAATGGTGGTATTCTAGGCAATACTATATACCATGCAGTAACTTGAGTCAATTTACATTCGTTTATTCAATAATGGGAACATACATTGTTTAAAAAAACATTTGTTTTATGTTGTCTTAGGTAAATAAGGACTATTAACTTTTTTTCCGGAAATGGATTTTAACAACATGGCTGCACTATAATAACATATTTGCAAACCTATTGGGAATCGATAAATGGATGGGATTGAGACATATCTTTAACTTATTTGATCTCAATATTATGCTGTTGCTGTAGTTACTGCTTTAAGCAGAGCAGTATAATAGCTTTCAGTTAGTGGCGTTAACGATACAATTTCTCCCGAGTACAGAACTGTTTTTTTTTGCACGGAGCTATTTTGTTAATAGGTAACTCTGACAACTTTAAATATTACAACATAAAGTTACTAAACCTACTGACGTCGCACCATTACGTGAGATTTATAGTTCACTTAATAATCCACATTTAATATAATAACTGCTAGTGACGTAGTATTAACAATTGTATTATTTAAGTTAAAGTAAAACATATTAAAATATTTTGCTAATAAGAAATTACTCACTTATGCTGTGTGTGTGTTGTGTGTGTGAAAAACCATATCACAAATTTAATAATATATTTATTGGCAACGTTAACGATTTAAGGCTTTGTTTATAGATTTACACTTAACGACAGGTATACAAATTACGGTAGTCTTAAACAAAATGACATAAAATTACTAACAAAAAAAAGTCGATTGTGATTACTAATGAGAAATCAGCAATTATAAAAATAACAAGTAAAGTTAAGCATACTTTCAGGTAAAAGTAAAACTTTTTTATTTTGCATCATAGTCTGAGCACAGTAAACCTATTGACTTTAGTATGTTATTACTAAAAAAGAAAGTTGTTTAAGTGGTTTACTTTCTAACATTTCAGTATCTCATATGATCGTAATACAAAGACAATTACAGCTAAACTATCGTGACGGCGAGAATTCTTATCCTCTGATTAAAATGGTACCATAGGCAATAGTCCTACACTAACTTCGTATTAGAAACGAATGCTTTTGAAGACGAAAGAAATTGATTTTAGAAATTTTAATCGGAAATCTAAAATAAACATTTAAGTTTTATAATTGTTTTAAACAAACTGTAAGTATTTCTTACGTAAAACATGCATTACTTGATATATGAAGGGTTTTCAGAGTGCACCATTCAGATTCTGGTACATAGAGGTGTTAGAGAATTGGAATTAAAGACGAGTGAGTATCTTAATCACTGTCACTCTCGAAAGACAATCACAGGTGACGTCCTCTATCAGGAGTGAAGTTACAGTAGAGAATTCCAGGCCAGTTTTGTATCAGTAGGCCTACAGTTAAACTGGGACACTATTCAATTTGAAAAAAAAAATAAGTAAAATAAAAATGTATAAAAAATGTAAACACCAACGTAAAAAATCAAGACAACATATATTTTAATTTTTTCACATACATGTTTGAAATTACGGTAGTTTGCATAAAGGGAATTTAAAATGATGTCTGTATAATAAGTCAACAAATAGATTATATTTAAATTTAAAAAAAATACGGTAGAGGCCCTCAAAGTGATAACCGATACGAACTAGATTTCTTCCGACTACTAATAGCTTAGGTTAACTTGAACAATGCCTTTATTACCAAAAATGTTGCCACTAGACTTCATGTGTCTCATCGAAGACAAGAGAAACCTGTGTAAGTTATAATACAACCTAATTATTTAGAGTAACCAGGTTTATACCTTCAGTTGCGACCGACATATTTTCTACAACAAAAAAAAAATGTGAAACCAATAACGTTTCAAATAATTTGACAAATGATTACGTTATAATTCGAACACTTAGGACATGGCAAAGTGATGTAGAAGCTACAATGATTTAACTTAATAAATGCTGAAATTACGAAAATGTGTGCTCACTTCAATAGTAAATAACTTTAAATTTTTCATACCTGTGAACTGTGTGATGTTTATTTGTTAAATGCTTGGCTTGCAATGTCCGTCTTTAAGAAATTATATCGTAAATTATAATGTTTCTATAACACATAAAATATTTATATTTAAAAAAAGTGGCAAGGGTTCAATTTATGATTAAAGTCCTAATTTTGCAGCAAGACAGTATTCTTTGGGGAGGGGGGGGGAGGGAGGTAGATCTAATAAGCCATCATATTTCAATTCTTCTTCTTTTTCATGTGAGTAACAAATAATACAACTTATGTAGCGTATCAATTCAAATGTTGTAGTTCTTCTATCGGGGTAATAAATATTATATAGTATTAATGATACGGTAGTTATAATTATTTGTTTGATCAAGTTTGTGTATTACAAACTAAAGAAGTATTTCGGACATCAAGTTTGTACAGTTTAAAAAATTGACATCCAACATGCAATTTGAAATAATTTCGTAGACGATTCGACGGTTTTTTTTGTAAATTTTACTGAACGAATTTTGAAGGGAATGAAAATACTGACACTTACTCACTTAATGCCGTACTGATAAAACCTGTGAAATTATATTTACACTACGTTTAAAAAAATATCATATTTAGATTACAATACTGCGAAGTGTCTTTTATAAAGTAATAGTTTTAAGCTTTTAAGCAGGTATTCTTGAGTAGGTAAACAAATTAAATTTTTCTCAGACTGTATATTAACGGTAGAATTGAAAAGGTCAGCTCAAATACGAACACAGATGCTGTTGCAGCAGCGCAGAATTAGCGTTAGCTCATGACTCAGACCGCCAGCGGCCATCTGTCAAATTAGGGGTTGTTACGACGAGAGAGGGGCATCGAAATTACATTAATCAGGTCGCCATAGAGGAGTCTCATGTCTAACTGGAACTGGTTGTCAACGGCGTAGAACATCAGCAGATAATACCTGTATTGATTGAACCCGCAGCATCTCTCGTCACCAATTTAACCCAAGCATCCAATATAGGTACCACTAACAATCTTGGACAACCATAAATTGTAGAGGATAACCATATATGTTAGGTGCAGCTGATTTAAGGGTCAGAGTAGGATAAGATATGGGTCATACGTTGTCTCTGTCATGGTAATTTTGCCAACATTTAAAATATAAAACATGTAACGCATATGGTTCTGCATAACAACAACAGATTATTTGGCCATGGTCCATTTAACTTGCGGCACAGTTTACCTCACTATCACAAAACAGTTTTTATTTACCTTATTACAGTCGTTTATTTTTCTCAAGTCCGTCAACATTGTTAAGCACGCTGGTCATTAAACCTGACGATGTGTATGCGAAATTTTTTTCGTTAAGACTAAGCAATTTTTAATGCAAGAAACGTGTCAGCGGCTACAATTGGGTTATAGCTTGGTCAGATGTGGAGCCAGGGGAAGGGGGTTAGGTTGTATCCCCCCCCGCCCCTCAAATTCCACAGAAAAAGTTTTAAAAAATCGTAAGAAGATTAAAATTATTTTTACCAGTGTAATATTCAATGTTTCGTTACAAAGACTACTAAAAAAGCACCACTTTAAACCTTGAAATCCAAATATTTCTTTGGGGAGGACCCAAGGGAACCCGCGCTTGATGAGTGTGTGGTAGATAAATAAACGCTGATAACATGAATTGATTTCTATGCTTTTTTCGATGCCAATGTGGATAAAATACTCGATGACAATACTAGATAACGGTATTTGCCAACTTTATGAGTAAATATTTATCCAGAGTTACTAATTCGTAGGGCTAGGAAAAATTCGCGATTTCAGTGACCTGCATGCTAGAATCCAATATCCTATGCATACTCAAGCCCCGTATATTCGTTCAATGTCTGCTGTCTGAATAAGTAGCAGGAAATGGACAAATGGTAGGGCTTCGGTATACACAGGCTGATGGATTCTAGCATGTTGGTCGTTGAACTCGCGAAATATTCCTAGCCCTACTAATTCGTTACGCGTGATCTCTTGCGCCGCAGTTAAATGCACGAGGTTCCGGCGTCAAAGATTGTGCATCAGAAGTTCGTAACACTGGAAACTATTTTGTTTAAAACGTTGGCAAAAAACTATCGTCTAGGGTTGGTATTGTTTAATTTTTGAAAATTTGCTTCAAGAAGCCTACAGTTATAGATAAATGCTATTAGCGTTGAATTATATACCACGCCCTCTTAAAGTAGGCCTATGGGGGGTAGGCATTCATTATATTGTTCTCAGGTAAACCCCCCACCCCACCCGGCCCCACTAAACATGAATCATACTCCATCACTTTAGAGAACGCGACATGAAGCGCATTTCATATCGTTCGATTCATCTTTACATAAATGAACCGTAGCTTTAAAAATTCGTAGTGGGAATGTAAAAAAATATACATGACTCTAAGAATCAGCCAACAACTAAACATTTGGACTCGTCTTTGTAAAAAGTTAGAACAAAAGAATAAAATTGTTGGAGCGAATTGGTGAGTAAGAAAAATAAGAAGGGCAAAATTTTACGTGATGTAGAATCAACAAAATAAGATTTACTTTGACATTTGTAAATAACAGTATTGCGTACGTTAAAAAAATATTTACAGTACAGTTACTTAAATTTGTTCTGAATAACGAACTACCCTACAAAATTTAAATATTTATGAATTATTTACAACGAAATATTTTATCACAAAAAAAAAAAAACACAAAATACAAAAGTAATTCAGATACCCAATATCAGACTACTGTATTAGGTTGTTACAATGATATTTAAACTGAGAATAAATTATTTTTATCTATAAATACGAAGAGAAATGAAACTATAGTAACATATTCTTCCTTCCGGCCACATAGCTGATCCTCGCCTCCAGAATACCTCAAAGTTTGACCAACTTACGTTGTTCCTCGTGTTGTCGATGAACTCGGACGGTAAAATGGGGGTGGAGGAGAGCCTCATTTTAAAAACATTGCGTGTTTTCGGATAACATGTCCCAGTTTACATCTCCAGAACTGGCAACTTGCGTAATATGCCGTACTATCAATGTTACTCGAACACAACCTGATACGGAAAATAACAGTGCTTTAATTTTTAGCAAGAATCTCGGCGGATGTGCGTGAAAGACCAACATCCTAACCAACAGAAATCTTCCCAATTAGTTTTCCGAAGTAACGTCGATGATGTAACTTGGGCCACGCTAAAACGCCTGCAACAAACACCGACAAACATAAAGTGTCCATACGAACGACAAGATAATATTAAAACCACCGTGTGCTGCATTTAAGTTATTGACGTTGTTATGGCAGCACAGTAAGAATTTTACAACGCATCACAGTTGCTGCTGTCTGTGAGGAATTTATCTCAAACGACAAGAACTATGTTTCTTACAACACAATTTACAAAATATCTTAGATAAGCGATTGCTAACCTGTTTGATTACTGGTACCGTTGTAGTAGTGTTCTCATGCGTTTCTGTAACGACAGTCATGGCTTGACCCTGTGTTAATACAACAGGACAAATTTTGAACATGTGGATTGTTCTTACAAAAAGTTAACTAATCAAATTAACGCTTTATGGTACTATGTAAGTATGCTTTCAACCAGTAATACTTAACTAAGCTGCTCTGGCAACTCATTAAACAATCGTATTTATGTCACTAAATGCATATTTACATTTGTTACTGCAACCTGGCCACGTTTGGCGCAGCGTCTATAGTACTTGCCTCCAACCAAGGCGATCCTGCCTCAATTCTCGGCGGTGTCAGTCTCCGGATTTTCGCATGTGGGAAACGGGCCGAACGATGCCGCTTTTCGGCAGATTTTCTCGAGGATTTTTACACCCCCCCCCCCAAACCCAAATTCATTCATTCTGGCGCTACTCCATGCTTACATCATGTCACACCCACACTAGCACTTAAAACCTCGATGTTAAGTGATGACCAAAATCTCTTCACTTTGTTTTACTGCACGAGCGTCGAGACAGCAATAATTTCGAAAAACACGTTTATTGGAACATAACGCCAGTCCACTTGGTAGTACGGTGTGAAAATTTAAAATTTTTTAGATTGATTTACACCTTTAATAAAAACAAAGTGTTTTTAAAATTTTAGGGCTGACGGTCTAAGCAAAAGTGAGAAATTCCTGCTATGTTCACTATATGCGGTCGGACATGTCACCCGGTCAATATATTCAGAGTGATGATAATTAGTTTTCAGCCCGCTGGCTGGTTTGTACCTCAGGGCAGCACCTGCGGCACGACTATAGGTGAGGATGAAACTGCAGTGGTTCGCTATTGCCTTCTGCTGACCTTCTGGGTACGGATTACAAAATGAATGAGCTACAGCCCACTGTAGGTCACCTTAGCGGATACAGGACAAACGTGTCTATAAACTTCTGTTATTATAAAGGTCGTCAGAGAAATTCGCAAAAACATGTTATTTTAGGTTTAAACCAATTTTTTTTTTTAATTTTAAGAAGACGTTACGTTTTGTCAAGAACTGTCGTTAGAGCTTGTTTGAACAATAATCCACAGGAAGGGGGGAACTGAGGAAGGAATTGTCAACACTTATATGAAGGAGACATCACAGCAGTACCTGAAGAGATTTCTGGAGTCAGTGGAATACCAAAACCAGGATTACCGAATACGGGAATCGAACCCGTTCCTTCGTGTATGTGAGTCCAACGTGACAGCGTGGAAGTAGATCGTTCGTTCGAAACATTGTTGTAAAATTTATTTGCCCTTTTGATTTTCGAGGAGAATTGGACGAAAGTTTAAAAAAACCAATTGTAAAATAACGTTGCTCTATCGTCAATTAAAAATAGTGAGATAGTAAGTGGTAAGTCAAAAAATTAATAGAGCAGAGCTTAGTTATTTCAGTTAAGCAACGGAAAACACGCAAGGCGAGAAGTGCGGTACGCCTATCCGCAGAAGAACATATCTGAACACCGGCCTATTTGAAAATGTATTTTGTTTGATCCCTTGTTGACTCATAGTGAATGATATTGCATCTGGCGCGCTGCACTGTAGTGGTCGAATTTTTATTTTTGTGAACATATGAAAATATGTACTTTTTTGGAAAATCATGGACATGGTGTTACTATTCTATATAGTTTCACTTTGGTGTTTACCAAAGAAGCATTAATTTCAGTTAGCATTTTCTGCAACTGAATACCACAACAAAATTACTTCCAAACATGTGAACATCAGTAACGCTTATCTCTATAAAGCGGCTGTTTTTTATGCTTACAGTGTCTCCTCATTGGCTGTTCATTTTCTTCTGCGCATCCAGTTTACGCAGGCCTTCTTTCTGCTCTTTTGTCGTTCCTCAGTGACAATTAATTTAGGTTAGTATAAGGTTTCATTATATTGGTTTAAAGTATGAAAAAAAATTATTTGCTCTGTTTAAAAGTCGGTTTTGTTAGGTTATAAAACTACAGTTACAACAAATACTCGGCATTGCTCTGCAACTCTTGCCTTTGCAGAACGGTGCGCACGCAATTAAACCAGCAAATAGCATGTTACACTCCTCTGTTACTTCAATACTTTTGGAGAACCCACAATATATTGTTATGTACGTGATGCTAAACCCCGACCTGCAATATCATCAACTAACAGTCAAAAAGTGGTCAAGTTTTCAGACAAATGTCCAGACTCCTTCTTCTAAGATAGTGCCTATTACTATTACAACAGAAGCCATCCAGGGGTGTGTTCACTTCGCAGGAATCGAAATGCAAATTTTATGTTCAGTCATCTGTTTACCCCACTCAGAATTTTCATTTTGAACTGTTACTGCTTTTCACGTTTACAATAAAATACATTATTCTTAGTTATGTGCACATAACTTCATGGTAAGATCAGTTGCCGTGAACTATCTTACACCCTGTAAAGTTTTCAAACAAGCTTCTTTCGCCTTTCAAGAAGTTTGAATCCAGTTACAAATAGTTTCAAAATAGTGTTTCGTCTTTAATTAAGTTTTACTGAAGTTACCAACTTTTTATTAAATTCTTCTTAATTTGTATATCAGAGCTAAAAATAATCTTAAAATTAAGTGAGAATTTAAAATAGATATTACTGTTAATGCAGAGGCTAAACGTGTTTTTAACAAAGTCAACTATTGATAGTAGAATTTATTCACTACATCCTACCAAATAAAGTTCATGGCCTATCAAACGGAAGTCAGGATCACCAGTGCATTACCAAATGCGTTCTGTTCCTCAAACAAGCCCGTGTAATCTTCATCACTAGTAAATATTATTGCGCACATTTATGAATTATATATTCCGTGCTCACGGTTGACAGAAATATAAGAAATTAAGGATCAACTCCCGTCCGCTAATTTATCGATACACGTAGAAAATACTACCTACCTTGTTGTATTTCAGGATATATAGATACTTATGAAGGCCATGAAGTAATATGTGAATTTATGTTGCATTTAAGAATAATTACGATACGGGAAAACCATTATGTATTATTATGTGCTGTATTAAATATTGACAAGAATAAATAAATAAAATAAATACAAGCTTTTAAAAAAGTTGTGAACTAAAAAGTAAAAAAAATTAATTAATGTTATGTTTGTCATATATGCGAATAGTAAGTATAAATTAGGTTCAGATTAATCCCTCTATTGGTAATTTATCGTAATATAGGCGCACGTAGGTAGGATAGTTCTGGAAACGTATTTAAATATAGAGCCTTTAAAAATATAGAATTTATATATGTGTTTTGATATATTTGTGAGAAATAATATTAAAAGGGACCTTACCTGTCAAGCAGCTAAAGTTCCTTTACCCATGACTCTTCACATTTTGAAAAGATCTATTTTTATACGTCCATAGAACTTACCTAACTACAACTTCTCTATATATTAAAATGAAAGCTGGCTGATTGACTGACTGACTGACATATCAAACTGCAGCCCAAACCACTGGACCTAGAATCGTGAAATTTTTTGTGGGGGGTTCCCTTCAGGACGTAGGCGAGCACTAAGAAGGGATTTTTCAAAATTCGACCTCTAAGGGGGTGAAAAGGGGTGAAATGTGTTTCCGAAGAAACGTCGATAGAGCTCAAACCCGACGGCCAATCATGGTGATTTTTACTTTAATAGGACACTCATAATAATGCATATAAGCCAATTTAAGGATTTTTCGAAGTTCAACTTTTAAGGGGCTGAAAAGACCTTAAATGTGTTTCCAATCAACTATCGATATCCATCGAACCCTTCGGGATAGAGAGCTGATATTCACTTCAAAATATTGCTTACGTAAATATCCAAAAAGAAGTTTTAGGTTTTTTTGAAATTCGACCCCCAGGCTGTAAAAAGGGGAAAAATGTGTTTTTAATGAATCGTCTTTATCTTTGAAACACAATTGGCTATCGTCGTGATTTTAACTGTAATTGGTTACTTTTACAAATGTCTATGACAGGACTCGAAATCGTTTCGAAATTCTTTATTTAAAGGGGTGAAAATACGTGAAATGTGTTTGCGATTATCCTTCCATATCAATCGAATCAATCGAGATATCGAAGTACTCTTTACTTTAAATTGGTGCTTTTGTAAATATCCCAAGTTCCATTTAAAATATATTTTCCGAATTCGGCCCTAAACTGGTTATAAAAGGGGTAATATGAGTTTTCGACTCACATTCGATATATATTGCGACCTGTCGATGGTTGCTCGTGACCCGCGTTTGGTATTAATAAGAGGTGTCGCTGCTCTGTCTCTTACGTGATTAATGCTGGACGATTCGGTTCGTATTAAATAATGTTGTAGTATGCCCGGTTAGCTCTAATTGAAATAAAATAACAAAGAAGTTTCTTTTTTAAATCGGCCTAAGGGACTCACGCACTGCGGGTTGCGTCACGAGAGGTAGATACTTATAGTTTCTTTCGACGAAAAGAATAGGCGCTTCCTCCGGCGGCTTTTGATCGGTCACGACGTTAATTATGTTGCAGGTACCGGCCGCGATCACCCGAAAAGTC
>PNEQ01103949.1:0-14741 GCA_003012365.1 Medauroidea extradentata
ATTTAAATTCAGTTTTTGCAGTTTAACGAAGTTGAGGTGAAAGCCCACCGCGCCGGTGTTGTATTGGAGATTGTAAGTGTGTAAAACGTATCCGATGGTTAAGTAAACATCTTGCCTCCAAAGTCTGATTTTGCTATTTATTTAGTGCAGTTATCCTTGTGCCAGCATGGCTGCATGAATATTTGGTAAGTTTTCCCGTCTCTTGCCGTCTCGAGCCCACGGCGAAGGGAAAAGACTCGTGTATCTACCGCTGAACTGAGCAAGCTAGCCGAGCGAACCAATAATCGAACCCCAGGGAGATTAGAGGCAGATGTGTATTAAGTGTAGCACCACAGTAGTTGTTGCTGAGATGTAGGGCGCAAAGTTTCTTGTGATTCATTCACAAGATGGGAGCGGAGATGGACACATTTTTATCAAGCTCGAAGTGGAGCAATGGTCGTTGGCAAAATGGAGAGGACATACTGTGCGGAATAGAGGGTATTTTTTTTATTCAACATGTGAGTTTGGGGTTACAAACAGTCATCAAAATAAATGGTGATCAGATCACCAGTCATAAAATTTGAACAAGTGAAAATTTCTTCGTGGTTCGCTCAAAGGATGAAATTGATATACGGTAATAAGTTTGCAATGATGCAACATTAGTTAATGATACCCAAATTTAATAGAGTTCCACAGTCTTTCATTCCTCGCTACGTTGTCATAACCCACACCATTTTTGTGTTTAATTGACGGGACACTGAGCTAGTTGTGGACGTGTGGTTGTGCGGCGGGATATGCCACAGTACAGTGTCATCTCATTATAAAGTACTCAAGTTTAAAGTAATTTTCTATAACCTCACAAATTTTTAATTTACTACCTGTTCAGTAAAAAGTATTTTTAATATTAAGAAGAAATTTTAGGTTCCCTTTATGTACCGTACACTTTGTAACGAGATGTCAGTGTAATTTCTAAGAGTTCAAATTGTCAAAGCACTAGGTTTCCAATATTACACTCTGTAGAAACTCCCTCAAATGCAAGGGTGGACAAAACAGCATTCGCAACAATTTTTCTGTTGCTTACCATTATGGAAAGTGGCTAAAATCAGACATACTGTTCACATATGAGTCGCTACCATCAGTGGCTACAGCAAATGGTCTATTCTGTAAACAATTAACTAAAATGTATTTCAACTGTTTTATCAGAAGCCATTGTGCTTACAATACCGTAGCCACCATTTTAGTCTTAACCGTAACCATCCTTTTTTGCTTACATCAGAGTTAGGAAACATGTTTCTTAGCACAGCATCTGCATGATCCGCAAATGTCAAAGATATGTTATGTCCTACCAAAAATGCAGTAAACAAGCACTCCACACATCAAAACATAATTTCCCAGTTAGACAAAAAAAATTACTCAATTTTCTAGGCTTTCTTCCCGACAAGTTCCGCACTTCAACCTTGAACAGTTATGTCTGTTTTCCTACATGAACTATACTAGTTACATCACACTACAAAAACTATAAGCATATACGTCACATTTTTATCAGACTTATTGATAGAAGGGAATTTGACGCTTTACTGTTCTCTGAATACATACTTGAGTATACATAATACCCCTAGTAGTCATTCTAAATTATTGCATTACTTATACAAACAAACAATAACACAAGGAAACATTAAACCCTTTATTTACAGGGTGTCTACCAGATTGTAAAAGTAAAATTTAGTGACTTTTTCTTGAAAAACTGTTCAAACAGAATTAATAAATAATTTTTTTAACGAGTGTAACACGGTCAATAATTTTCATTATGTTTCCTCCAATTGCTGACAGTGCGAAGCATCTCCAATTTAAAAATGTGTAATCAATATATACCTAAATTTAAGTTGTCTTCATGAAGATGACTATGAAAACTAACATACAAACTAATTATTTATTTTACTTTCAACTTCCGTCACAAAAAATATAAACTCACGAAGATTGCAACATTCTCGACTAACAGAGGAAATACAAATAAGTAATGCAACACTGCGCAAATGGTATTCAGCGACACCAAAATATCTTTAAATAAAGGTACAGTAGAACCCCGATTTTACAAGAGTCCACAATTCTCGAAAATACTGTCGTAAAATCGAGGATCTCGTAAAATCGGGGTTTTCGTTTTAGCGAGACCCCAATTTAACGAGACCCTCAATTTTACAGCAGTACTGTCAAGAACATGCACTGTATTAATATCTGACACTGTAAACCGAGGTTAAGCTATAAATAGTTAAAACTGCACAATTTCTTTAATTTTTTTTCTCATTTTTTAATTTTTTTAAATAAAGATTTTCTGATGGTTCCTGATGATAACCTCGTAAATTCGTTACTTCGTAAAATCCGGTACTCGTAAAATCGGGGTTCTACTGTACGCTACCCATAACCGTTTAAATGCCACCAACTTGACTGCAACTGTGTGAAATACATCAATAAAGAGGATAAAAAAACTGCTAACAATACAAAGTATGGTTATACACACTGACTGAGTTACATCATTGACCAAGGAACAACTATGGATACATTGAGTACAATAATAGATACAGTAAAACCTCTTTATAACAACCCCTTTTATAACAACCACCTCTCTATAAAAACACTTTCCTCAAGAACTGTGGGATTTTAAAATAGGGGTTTTACTGCACAATTAAACCTCTTTACAAAAACCACCCCTATATAAAGACCCTATTCTAGGGAACCATGCGGGGGTCTTTATAGAGAGGTTTTACAGTATACTGTATGTGTTTTTGATACGCAGAGTGAGTGATTTTTGTCAGCACTTAACATTGAGGTCTTTAGCACTGGTGAAGGGTGACATGAGGCAAGTATGGAGCAGCATCAGAATGAAAGGGCAGGGGAAACCAGACAACCACGGCATCGTCCGGCACAATGGGGAACATGCACAATTTTTAAAAATGTTTTAATTCAATTCCGCAGAAATGTTTAAGCAATAATCACAATTTCCTTTTAGTAATTCCTATGTGTTGATTCAAGTGTAGTCAGAGAAAAACGTAACTTAATTTAAAAAGCCCGCTGAAACGCTCGAATTCAGCATGGCGCCCGCTGTGACGTCATCCGACGAAAATCCAGCCTGCTTGCTGCCTACCGCCCATAGCAGTCGTGCGCACATCACGAGAAGTATGACAGAAAGTTAAAGTAATCTCGACTTGGTGCAAAGCGAAAGCTATTCACATATTATATAGTGCATATGCATTCTAATACGTCTTTAAAAACACTCATGGAGTTATATGTTCCCGAAAGAAAACGTGAAAAATTTCAGAAAGCAGTGGATATAAATTATTCGGCGAAACTGCAAATCATTACTACAATCATTTACATATGTTTATGTCTTCCATACTTGTACATAATATTTGGAGGTAGGCTCTATACATGATATTTTAACAAACTTTAATTATTATTGTTAAGTTAAATGTAATCCGAATGACCTCAACACCCACTAAGCACTATTTAAGCTCTAGGCATTTACGAGATGCAAGTTAAACCAAGTAGAAAAACTTCAACTCTAATCTTCAAGAAAATGTCCTGCACGAAGTTTGAGTGTGTCCAGAAAGTAAACCGAACTAATAGCAAGTACGAGATATATTGCAACCTGACAACCTCTGGTGATCGAGCATTCTATACACGTCATCTAGAATGCCTAAACTCAAGTACGTTACTTTTATAAACGCCTTTAGTAGCTCCGAAGAAAGAACAATATCTAATACACAAATGTTCAGTTAAAGGCAATCATTGAAATATTACAGACAAGAGTAAATAACTTGCACACAGCATTTTATAAAATACAAAAAATTCTTGCATTTCATGCATTACGCGAAGACTTACATAGTTCGAGCTCCACCCGTAGATAGCAGCATTAAAGAACCCAAGTAGTTCCAGAAATCACTGTAGGTAGCAGAAAACAATAAAATGTATCAATTTTGTATGTAAATATTGGAAAGCCTAGCAGATATTGATTGCAATTAAGTTCCCATCAAGATATATTATAAATGTGTAGTTAGAAGATATTCCAAAATTGAGTTAATGTTCGTAGATAGAAAAATAATTTTTTAAAAAGGTAGCCTAAATGTTTGGCATTATATATCAATCACATAGCAATGAACCATTGCACTCCTAACTCTAGACAAATTTTACATTTATTTGTTTATATATCCTATTTTCAGATAAAGAACGAAAGAGTAAGTCAGAAAATTTATAAAAATAAAAATTATTTACTAAATGAGAGCCAAAAAATTGAGCAGAATCGTCAGAAAAAAAGAAGCTGTCCGGTTTTTGGTAGCATCTTGTAAGAGGCTACACGAAAATGACTTTCAGAGTAAATTTTACGTGAATATGTTAGTGATAATTTAAACTATTATTAACACGTAAGTATGGTATTGAAGAATGACTAATATTTTAGTGTGAATCTAACACCACAATCACATTTACCTTGATATTCTCTCAGTTGAGATCTGAGAAACAAGTAGGCTATAAATACAGCCGTAAAATGATGCAAAGCATTAGCTACACGTAAGTATAGTAGATTTATATGAAACGCATATTCTGTAGCACAATTCACCGCCACGATAAATATCCACTGTCCTACATGCTTAAAGACTTCAACACAAACGTGTTGTGGCTGCAAGTCGTTTTGTAATTCCTAAATTAAAATACAAACACCGTAGTTACGTAACTGGCTTTGCCTCAACTATGGAAACGTGACTTCCTGCCAAGCAATTTGCGCCAAGTGACGACAAGCCAATCACAGAGCGTTCTCATCCAATTTGAAAATGTCTGAATTTCTTACATTTATGGTGACTTTTTTTACACGCTTATAGTTTTAAGTCACAGCATTATGTACACATGTTATTTAACAATGTGCTGGTAATGTTTTTAGTTAAATACCAGACACATGCAAATTCCCCATTCTTACATGCGGAAAACCGGGGACTGACAATTTGGACACCACGGTCCCTCGGTACGCGTAATTTATTTAAATTACCGTACATGGAAATTCATAAGACATAACACGTCCATAAAATTGTACAAGTTGGCAGGTATGCACGGACATTTGTCATTGTGAAGCACCAACCACCAACACTCACCGGGTTGTACTGCAGTGCGGTCACATACGCCTGCACAGCCTGCTCCATGTCTCCGGCAGCCACGAGGGCCGCAGCCAGGTTGATGTAGCCATCAATGAAGTCTGGCTTCAAGCGGACAGCGTGCCTATAGTTCTCCAGGGCTTCTTGTAGCTGCCCCCGCTCCTTGTATACATTGCCCAGGTTGCTGTACGCCTCCGCCAATAGCGGGTTCTGCTCTATTGCCAACGTGCTGAAGTGGGCAGACCTGCAACAAATATAGCAACCTGCTGTCTGAGCTCACACATTATACATCACCTCGAACAATTAACTCAACAAACCCTTAATTGTATGGGCATTTACTGATTTCTATTAAAATTCCTGTTTTAAATTACCTGACTTATAGCCCTTTTCCAGGCAGTACCTCATACTTTTCCCTGACTGTCAGGACTGCCACTATTATTCATACAAAATTTCCTTGCCGATAAAATAAACGTTAGTTAAAACTGGTATTTACAAATACTAGCAGATAAAAAACGTGCTTACTCTTTTTTCGTGAGCATTTACACTTTCAAATACTAACTGTCTGCTTTCAATGTTAATAAAGCATGTAAATAATTGCACAGTGCCTTTTTATCTTGCCTATATTTTAATATGTTTTTTATGTGTCAATTGAATCCTATATTCATGCAAATAATACGAAACTACAATGACTTATCAAGCACTATACAAATTTCTTTACTTTTTCCCTGAACCGTGTGGAAATCTCCCAACTTTCCCAGACAAGCGAAATTCCTTTACATTTCCTCATTTCTCTGTGGGTAGACACCCTGATGGAGTACACAACCTAGTGGCGATGATGTTAAAATCTAATGACACAACTTTAAATTAAAAACACAACCTTCAATTCACAGTACAACTATCCACTGGAATTACATTACAACCTCATTTCTACTTGACACAACTACTTCAATTAAACGATACTACAATCTCGAATTCACTACACAATGTCAACTCAATGACAGCTATTCCAATTCATTTGTGCAGAGCTCTCCAAATAAAAAACATGTTACTGATATCATTGCACTTTATGGAAAATATAATAAATTGATAGTTACTACGTTTCCATATTGTTCTGCTGAAAACGAATCGAGTATTGAATCCCGACTTTGTACGATACCCTTCTACATGCAAACTTTCGATCCGACTGAAATATATTTCAGTTCGCTAGCCAAATTTGTATGTGATAATTAATGTTGGTACTATTGAAATTTACATTGGCTGAAATGAAATAAACAAATCCACACAGCCATCTGTTAGTTTTTCTTTCTGCTACACATGCAATTAAATTGCTAAAGAAAATGAAATGGATACAAGAATATTATTGTTAGTAAAGATCATATACATAATAATTTTCATTCCGTCTATTTCATTTGCACCAGTCAACAGAAAATTTGTAGGCAGAAACAACTGCCGAATGTAAGTTTTCTTATTTTCGATTTGTTTTCAGTATGTGATGGCCCTATTTTATTGGTACTTTTATATATAGAAATTAATGTAGTTTAGGTTAATTATAATGATTGATTGTAATGAAGGGGCCTTTATTGTCATATGTAACATATTGCCATCCACTTTAACTTCAGTATTGATTGTGAGGGGTCTATGGGATCCTATGATAGGCCAGTATAAAAACAGTACAAAATATGACTATTACTAATATTATCACAGAGGTATCATGTCTGGTATCGTTTTAACCTGTGGAATGTCACAGACTCTAATATGCTAGTAACATTAAGATAATTTTATGTATAATGATTATAATTTTTAAGAGTGATAATTGCCTGCCTGTCTGGCGACAATAGAGCAGTTAGTTGATGAGTGGGCCGTACCACATGCTGTCCGAGAAGGGGGGCGCCCGACCTCCCCCTGTCTCCGTGCCATACAATCCTCTCTCTTTCTCTCTCGCCTACACATTTCTTCTCCTTTCCCCCTCCCCCAACAAACCCCGTGTAACGTACGTAATTTGAACTAGAATTATATTAATTGAAGATAGCAAGTAGTAATTAGGCTAAGTGTTTTATTTGTAATTGCTGTGAGAATGTGCCCATGTGTAATTTGATTTAAAATAAATACGGAAGCTTCCACAAGGGACGCACGCAATGTTCGGGCCAGGGCTTCGCTCTGATTGGTTGGGGCAACCTACCCGCACCCATGAGTCCGGTGGGGCGGGAAGGGGACGCCGCCGAGGAGAGCAAAGACGCGAGACGCGAGGCACTAAGAGAAAAGTCGCGAGAGAGACGCAATGGAGTCTTAAGATGAGCCGGGTGTGTGTGAGCTCCGGAGGACGCGTGTCGGGATCTTCGTCGTCGGGTTTGTAAGAACGGTGGACAGCGAGCTCGGGGTCACCAGAGTGTGGACTTTTCGGGTGATCGCGGCCGATACCTGCAACATAATAACGTCGTGACCGATCAAAAGCCGCCGGAGGAAGCGCCTATTCTTTTCGTCGAAAGAAACTATAAATATCTACCTCTCGTGACGCAACCCGCAGTGCGCGAGTCCCTTAGGCAGATTTAAAAGAGAAACTCTTCTGTTTTTTTATTTCAATTAGAGCTAGCTGGGCATACTACAACATTACTAAATACGAACACAATCACCCAACATTAATCACGTAAGAGACAGAGCATCGTCACCTCTTAATTTAACCAAACGCGGGTCACGAACACCATCGCAGGACGTGGCAAGTACGATCCAAGTTTCCACGACTTTTACGCCCAACTAAATGAGATACAATCCCAATTTTTGGTGTAACGACCTTGAGACTCAAATTGATTTGAATCCCGTCTCCATGAGCGTTTTCAAAACGTATTACCAATATTTTGACATCAGTTGAACAGTAGGTACACATCACCATCTTAATTTCCATGCTACCCGTAGCCGCGCTGCATACACCAAGTACCTAAATGCATATTTATCTTCCAGGTTGTGAGGAAGACGGAAATACGTGCGCACTTTCTTTGTTACGCAATGCAGCATTGTGTCACAATGGAATTAATAAAATGTATAAATGAATATTTAAATTTTGTATTAATGCCGGAGGTGATTAAATACAGACACAAACGGCTAGAAAAGATTCACATTGTCTGATGTTCAAGCGCGAGAAGGACAAAGACGTTTCTGGTCACATAAGGTTTGTTTCAAAGGATGCGCAACCATGCACACTAACTCATTAACTGTTATGGCCAGAGTTTCGAAAGCATACTTCATGATTCCTTCTTGTTTTGTATGTTCTGGAACATTGTATACGGGTAACGAGAAATAAGCATAGACCGCAGACAAAAGTATTTCTAATTGATTTACATAATTTGTATTCAAAGTACGTACTGCACAGATATTTTTTTTTTGGAGATTTTATAAGTAGGTTCCTAGCAGCTTTGAAGCACCATGTTAGGAATGTGTTACTTCACCCATCAAGATTAATTATTGGAGATTATAGAAAACCTATGTACCAGTGTTTAAATTACAGTTTTTGATGTGTGGGACCAGAGCGATAAGGGTCACAGTACATGCTCGACAAGAAGCATGTGACCTCTAATCAAAGAGCGCTAAACATGCAGCATTTCCACATAAGTCTTGTTTTTCTTACGGGGCTTTAAGGTAGTGATCCATTATTTTTACTGTTTTTACGATACATAATTATTTTTTATTCCTAAATAAGAGAACATATTGAAAAACTATTGCACCATTTTATTACCAACAGTGCACATCATGCCAACTAATATTCGTAAGACAAAATACACAATGGTATCAGCTAATTATGCAATTAAATAAAATCTAGTTAATTAACTAATTACCCAAATCTATATACTTTTATCTAGAAAAATTTGACTACATAGCAAAAACAATTTTTAACAAAGCTGTGCAACAGATTTCCGATATCTGCTCTCATTTATATATATATATATATATAAAACTATTCTTAGGGACCAAAAAACATGTTTCTAATAAGACTGTTACCTACATTCTTAAAATTACAGACGTATCGCTTGAAACGCTTGAAAAATTACTCTTTTCATAAATAAATGTAATAGGACTGGGAATAACGTAAGCAGTATAAAGTCAGCCATTCTAAGAAAAAAAGGGAGTTGTGTTACTTCAACACACTCATATATCTGGTACATAGGTCTCTTGAACACAAACACACTTACACTTTTTAAGTTATCAGAAACGTATATATTACCACCAGATCGTCACTTCATTACAAATGGCACAGTTTAAAATTGTCATATCTTCCAACTGTCTCCCATGGAGGAAAGACACGCTGTGTACACTACAATAAACAACTCAAAACTTAGTTGTGATATTCAATGTAGTGTATTTCGTGTTTACAAACCCCTGTACCATAGAGGTAATATAAAGTAGAGGGAACATGACGTCACAAATGTGTGTCCAACGTGGTCTCGAGAGTTTGGTGTCGTTTATTTATGTTTTCTCGTCATAAAAATGCAGTCGTGTTGTTTGAAACTCATGGTGTACCTTCCAGAATATATATTTAGTCATATGGTGTCACCAAGATCTCAGTTCAAAACCTTATAGTATGTATGTAGCTAATATTTACTTTTTACTAAAAACAGCTGTGTTAAGGAAAACAGTAACGTGCCAAACATTGTTTAAATTTGTCGTTCTGAAATTCCTACGCTATTATACTATGCAATAATATGGTAGTATGCACTCCTTTGTTCATATATTCATTAGGGACCAAAATAACCCAACATAGTTGTGATTACTATGCTATTATTATCTTTGCTCTCAATGATATTTCAAATTTCCCGCGTATATTTCACTAAAGTCACGTGACACAGGTTGACACACTATTTCGTACGCAGCTGTATAGACAGGGTGTCTACCAAATTGTAAAAGTAAAATTTAGTGACTTTTTCTTGAAAAACTGTTCAAACAGAATTAATGAATAATTTTTTTAACAAGTGTAACACGGCCGACAATTTTCATTAAGTTTCCTCCAACACGGAGTGCGAAGCATGTCCAATTTTAAAATGTGTAACCAATATATACCTAAATTTAAATTGTCATTATGAAGAGGACTATGATAACTAATATACAAACAAATTATTTATTTTACTAGAACAGTGCACGAGCAATACTAGTAGTGTAAACACGCACGTTTGACAAATGATTAGACAAAAATCAAACACACAAAAATAATTTTCGTGACTTATACCAAAATATATTTCAAATTATTGACTATTGTGGGACTTTCGTGACCTTTTTCACAATTCGTGACTTTTTCGTGACTTTCGTGACTTAAGTGACCTAGTAGACACCCAGATAGAGGATACTCCCTCTATCTACCCTATATTTACTCTAAGCCCTATACCATAAACACACTTTAAAATTACGTGGTTTGTTTATAGTTGGTACAAATATTTTGGCTTGTGACGAAAAACAATTGGTGTTCTCACAGAAATGCACAAGCTGTCTGGTATTCGTCTACGGTGTGTTTGGTTTTATGACTAAAATTTAATTTTTTCTTTCTTTTGTGGAGCCAATAATTATATTATTATAGTTTCTGGGGAATTTTTTCTGAAGAATGAAGACATCCTCCTGAAGCAGAGTACAGTTTGGTAAACTTGGCCAAAGTTATTTTCATGTATGCTTGAGCTAGGTTTAGTCAGGTGAACACTCATTTTGAAAACTGATCATATTTAGTGTACGGACAGTATATCAGAAATTCTTGTGCTATTTTTGGCTACCTCTAGATGCCGCACAACTTTGCTCTGACTGATCTAGTTTGTGCACAGAGAACAAACAATTTTAATCTGTTGAATATTCAGTCACTGTCTCATTAAACTGATACTATGTAAAGTAATTGAAAAAGGTTAACTATGTCAGCATTATACATAGTTCTGTTTTTTCCTTTAAGTTCAGTAAACAGTAATTTTGATTAATGCGACTAGTCATATTTTATTCCAGAAGTACGAATGTGGTATGGGAAAATTTTCATCAGTTGCCATAATACTCAACACAAATATGTTTACTTCTTTTGGTGATATTCAGGCTTCCAATCATATTATTTTCTACAGCGTGTGTGTGTATGCTGTTACAGATCTGATGTAGTTACAAATGATACATGCAGTAGAACTCAGATTATAAAAGGCCTCAAAGTGCCCTCGTAAAATTGCTGTCTCATAAAATCAGGATTCTACGTACTGCACATTTAACTTACAATATCCTTAAGCAAAGACAAAATTAGTAACAGACTGATTTACAGTAAACTAACATTTTTGAAGACAATGTTGTCCAGCATAGTAACCAGAGTACTATATATTTTACCCTGGCCTCAGGCAGAGGGTGTGGTAGATAAATAAGCACTGAATTCATCAATTCAGATCTAAACTTTTTGAAAGTCAATATAGAAAAACTACAAAACAACAATCCTTGATAATTATACTTGCAAACTTTATATGCAAACATTTACCCAGAATGATGCATTTGTTAAGTGTGATTTATTGTATCGGAATTAAATGTATGAGATTTAGGCATTAGATATTATTCTTCAGAAATATGTTACTCGAGAAACACTTTTGCCCAAAAAGTTGGCAAAAACTATTGTCTGCTATTGCTGTTTTTTAATTTTTGCAAATTGGCCTTGAGAAACCTTCAATCCTGAACCGATGCTTTAAGTGCTGAATTATATACCATACAATCACTCTTAACAATATAATATTGACGTGTACTTCACGAAGTATGCTGGTGTTGCACTCGTCCGCGAGTGCAGGTGTTATACAGCAGAACCCCAATTTGTCACTGTTACAGAAAATCTTGTTGCAAAATTGATGTTTCGTAAAATCAGAGTTCGCTAAATAGGGCAAGGTCACGGTTTCCAAAAATCTTCTAGCTAAATCAAGGTTTCATCAAATCTAAGCTTGTGAAATTTTGGTTCCACTGTATTTCCATCAACTAGTGTAACTTCTGAAAACTAGATTGTTCAGAGTAATTAGTGAGATGCAGCAAAGTCAACAGACTAAGAGAAAATGAAAGGCACAATGTGGGTTGTTTTCTCGGTGACCGACAAACAAGAATGTTAGTTGCTCTGCTTTGGCCATGATGAAAGAGGGGGAGGCTAGTCACAGGGTTCCCTCATAAATATGAAAAATTTCACTGATGTTCCAAGAATTTCTCTAACCACTGATTATCAGCTTCCATCACCATAACCATTGAGCCTATATCAACTTATTTTTTAATGTCCCGTACATTTTTTTTTTTGCAGCCTCATCCATCCCCATAGCAACCAATCTCTCTTGTTAAGCAAAATAATACTGGCGTACCACACTCGCTATTAGTGTCCCAATAGGGGAAGTTCCTAGAAAAAGTTTATAACATTTACCTGATTCTTACGGCACTAAATGCAGCCAGGCAAAGCAATAGCTCCGTGAAAATTGAAATTTTCGAATTACTCAGCTTTAAAAATGCCGTATTGTCAAACGCCGCCACAAACATTGAAAACACATTCTTATTGGCTAACACATTTATGACGTATTCTTACTTGTTTTGGTTAACCACCGCACACTAGGCACTATTATGAGTATTGGAATATTCCACAGACTTAAAATCTGATAAAATTTAGCAAACCCGGTTACGTAAAAGTTAATTGGGGGAATTCACCCGTTTTTGGGCATGCGTGATTATAGATTTGTTAGTTAACAACGAAGGTTTATTTCACTTGTATAGGAGTGAAGACTGAGTAGCAGCCAGTAGCTCACACACATTGCGACGTTTTAGCTATAGGTTCGAGTTTATGTACATTTAATTTAAATTCTAGAGAGATAATAACTTACTACAAATTCATTTTAATGTTTCAGATCTGGTACATAATCCTAAGTTTAGGTTTGAAAGGTCAGCCGAACGAACTTCCCATGCGTGCATAACGTGAACCAATCGAGCTAATATTTGGAATGCGTTTAACCAAACCTGGCACAGGCTATGATGGAACAATCTGGTTGCGCGAGTCAGTAAAATAATATGGCAGATCAATTATTTTATTACAAGTAAATTTTTTCTCTCAGTAATTTTTACGTTTCTCTTGAACGGCATTGAGACAGCTGTGCTGCCATCTCGGGATAAGATCCGCAAAACCCCACCCACCCTTCGAATTATCAGCCAATCACGAGTGCCTTGAAATCGCCTATTGTCTAACGACGTTGCCGCAGCCAGTGAAACAGCCAAAATACTACAGCTGCAGGGATTTCGTTGCAAACTGCAAGCTATTGACTGCAATTTTTAACTTGACGGCACTAAAGTTAAGATTATATTCCGAGTAAATTGCATTTTATTGCTGCACAAACGAACTACTATCCACATTTATACTCTTCTGAGTTCAAGCCATACTCAATTTTACAGCATAAACTACTTCATTTTACACATTTTCACAGCTTGAACGTATGTTGCTGTCGTTCGTGTGTTACATACATTAAAATGTACAGCATCGTGACGTCACAGGGGCATAAACATGGTGGTTCACGTTTTTGCTGTGCAAAACAGACGGCTCATTTTATTTCAGTTTATTTGGAGCTGCACAGACGCAAAAAAAGAAAGTATGGTACCGTTGTTCATGAAATTAAACTCACTTTTTAAAATAAAAATATGATAAAAAATAGGAATTTTCTCGATTACCCAAGCCCTGAGCATCGGCTGGCGCACAGCCTTATCTAACAGGCACTGGCCTGCTGTTGAGTCTATACGCATGTGTACCAGACGGCATAACAAGTGATAGGGACATGGCTAACTCACTCGAGGTTAAGACTCACTGCACAAATAGCAGAGGATAGGATAAGGTTTGAAAAAATGTTCACAATGCATCAATATACACACTAGTTATTATGTTGAACTGACAGAGGAAGGAGCCTGCTTGCACTCACTTGTCAAGCCGCCTGCACTGGAAGTGTATGGAGGAGAGCAACAAGAGCACACCAGTGTTGTTAGTCTCCTGCCTCCACAGCTGCATGCAGTGTCTCTCTGCATTCTCGTAGTCGCCGGCCTGGTACTCCCGGTGGGCCAGCTCCAGCAGCCCTGCTGGACAACAGAACAATATTCCCACAACCAGCTACACCATACCAGCCACAGCTGGGAAACTTGGTAAATGGTGTAAAAAAAAAAAAAAAAAAAAAAAACATACAGGGAAATGATTTACTTTTTTTTAACACAATAAAAGGAAGGTAGGGATAGCGACCGGTGTGCAGGGAAGGGGGTGGATGAGAGTAAAGGGAAGCAGACAGAGAAATGAGTAGTTGGAGAAGGGGTGGGTGGTGGAGAAGGGGATGTAGGGGAAAGTGATAATGGGAGTGAGATAAGAGGGCTTGGGGGAAGAGAGGGGGGGAAGAGAGGGTGGGGAGGGGAGGAAGGGAGAGTAGGCAGGGAGAGGGAATAAGGTAAGGGAAAGGGGAAAATAATGTAGAAGGGATGAGTGGATGGGAGAAGAATGGGGTGGGAGGGATGAGAGAAAGGGGAAGGGTGGAAGAGATGAAAGGAGGTAGGAGGGAGGTATGAGTAAGGGGATGGGGTGGTGGGAGGGTGGAATGGAGAGTGGGAGGAAGGGATAAGGTAAAGGGAGTGGGACAGAGGGTTATGAGAAAGGGG
>PNEQ01103950.1:0-52621 GCA_003012365.1 Medauroidea extradentata
CACAATACAAGTTCAGATTAGTGACAGTTCCATTAGCAAAGCTACAGAAGAAAATCTCTTTCATTAATTAATTCTAAACAAAACCTCTAATTAGAAAGTAGTTATGAGTTTAAACAGTGTATTATGTGCTGTAGTAGGTAAAAAAACATTTATTGTAACAATTTATATCATTTCTAAAATTTGTGTAGCACATATGATGGCAAGAAAAATGTTTCCAGTAATATTTTTAAAAAAATATTTAACAAACTGATAAGAAAAGGTTTTAAATTACTTAAATTATTATGTGTTTTATATAAAAAATATGGGAATTAAATTTCCTGTTTTCTGGCAATGTATCTTATTAGATACATAAATATTTTTTTATACAGTCCCGGCAATGTATCCAATCAGATACATAAAATATTTTCCCTCTTGAAGTCTCACAATTTTTTTTTGTGTTTAATTAACATTTTTTATGCTTTTTGAAATATGTTTTGAGTCTAATTATGTCGTTACAACAAGATTCAAAGGAGAAAAATTTATTTGTCAAGAAAAGGGTTAAGGTTATAAGAACAAACATTTCTTGTTATTACATTTCTAACAAATAAACGTATTAATGACTCGTCTGAATAATTTTTACACACTAATATATTTTGAATGATTTCTTTTAAATACAAAATAATTTCCTCAGAAAACTAAAATTTAACTTCTTATTAAAAACTTATGCGTTACTGATAGTAACTCATAGTATAAAGAGGTATGAACGAAATGAAAAATTGTTTTAACTAACATAAGTAGTTCAACTCAAATTCAAATGCCGTTTCTAAACGAAAATATAATGCTAATATGTTCAAAGAACACACACGTATTATATATATATATATATATATATATATATATATATATATATATATATATATCACATTCTGAAGAGTTAAAATAAAAATAGTTAGTAACTTATGCCTCTAAAGCATAAAATAATAGCTCTCCCTCCCTCAAGAGGATTCGTTAAAAAAAATTTAACGAAAATGCGACTGTCCATTTAACTAACTCGTATACAAAACCACCGCTCACCACTTTATTACTAAGAAATACTTTAGAGTAAATAGTAATATTAACATTTTCATATTAAATGAAGTTAGTAGGGTGGTGGGAAGTTACCCAAGGGGTGGAGTGTGAATTCATCATGATATAAGCTTATTTTTCGTTTATTTTTGCAGTGACCAGCTACTGGGCAGTAGGTAAGTGGTAAGCAATGTACGAGCTAGCGTACTGGAAGAGAACAAGGCTGCGGGACATTAGCACGGTGCGTGCGACCCGTCTGTGTGTGGTGAATAATTACGTAGCACGAGAGGTAAGCCAGGGGAAAAAAAAAAGAATTGTCCAGCCTGGGAACAAAAATCACGCCCATAAATCACCAACTGCCTGCGAAATGAAAAATCTCTGCCTATTTCACGTGACGACAAACAGGGCACAAGTCACCACAAATGTAGCAAGTAAAACAGAAGGTCATTGACGTAATTAAAATTCACATCTTCTATAGAAATTATGTACGTGTCATTCCCAAACGTAGGGATAAAATTTAACACATTACGACGCTCAAAGTAATACCAAAGAAACCCAAGGGAAATTGTATTTGAAATTAAGATGGCATTGAACATTGCTTCATAAAATCTCTATATAAAATGAAGTGTCCCACTCACCTATACGTACACTCATAAACGTACATAGAGACTGAAAATTTGAAGGTGGCTTCCCTTAAGTGTGGGCATTCAATAAGAAGGGATTTTTTCAAAATTCAAACCAAAAGGAGTTAAAAGGAATTTAAAATATTTGTTAATTTATCGTCGATTGCGCTTGAACCCGTACAAATACCATGATAATTTTATTTCAGAATGGAGCTTATGCGCATTCGTAAATTTAGTTTCAGGATAATTTTAATTCAATCTCCAAGGAGATTAAGTAGATGAAACCATGTTTCAAATAATTATCTGTTGCGATATCGAGATGATTTAAAAATAAAAGTGAGGCTAATGCAAATACCAACAAAGCTATTTCATGAGTTTTAAAAATTCGGCTATTTAGGGGATGGAAAGATGTTTTAAGAATTCTGAAGACCTATCTTGGCGTAATTGTTTGGAACACTGGTAGAAGATTTTGGGTTCTAATCCTATGTAAGGAACGGCTACGGGGAACTAGTATGCTGTTATATACTCACATACAAGTGGCAGCTGGCAAAATAGATTTGGACGGCTCTTAACAGCTAATGTCTTGAGAATGGTGAGAGGTGACATGAAGTGGATGTGGAACTGCGATTGGAATTAAGGGCCGGTAAAACGGAAGATCCCTGAGAAAAGTCACAGAACTGCGATGTAGTACATGAACGATTATCTGGTTGACTCTATCGGTAATATAATTCAAATTACTATAATTTTTAAAAGAACAGCGGTTGAAACCGCGACAAGGACAGCTAGTACTAACATATAACTGTAAAGTTGGAAATGCTTAGTTTGCTGCCGCCTCGAAAGTTTCCCTACAATGCAACCTTTTTGTAAACTTATTCATTAAAATATGTACGAATACTGTTATTGTAACGTTAACACAGGACAGACTCAGTAGTAATGTGTCATCATATTTTCTGTATTTTCTATTATTTTGCATTTTCTCGGCTGAGAGAGTTTTAAAAGCCGAACAAAGATTTTTATAGTATTCTTCAAAACTGTAGATATGAATTCGCGATAATTTTTTGCTTGTAATATATGATTTTGATGGGAAAAATAGATCGTGTTCAAATAAACTTATAATATACCCAATGTTAGTTGTAAACATTTTTCGGAGAACTGCGAAAAATAAAAAGGGGAAAAATACACTATTGTATGCAAATTATATGCTACACGTGAAGTAAATTAAATAATAATGGCTTAGAAAGTACGTTTCAATATTTAATTGCAAGTCTAATTTTTTTTATCTGTGTAGTAATTTTGGAAAATTAAATGTTCACCATTGATTTTCGCGAATCTAGGCTACGATTTTGTTTATTGATAGTGTAATTTATAGTTTAAATAGGTAATTAACCGAGGAGTAATTTAAATATTACAATTGCAATAAACGAAATTCAGTTCTGGAAAATAACAAAGGAATCAATGCATTTTGCAACGCAAATAAATATTAAACACATAATCAGCACATTAAAGATTTATAACTCATAAATTCGTATTGTTTTCTTTAATTTCCAAGAATCTTTACAGGTTATAATTGCTGAACTTAAACACCCAGAACAATGTATTTAATTTAAGTAATCATTAACACACGATTTAAGTAAATCACCTTACAGAATCTTTTGTTGACGCTGTCAGCAGAAACATATATTGTAAATATATTTACTAGAATATCATATAGCAAAATAAATTTAGAAAAATTAAATCTTTATCTGAGAACATATTTTTTCAAAGCCTTGTTAGATATATTTGTGCATTGTCCTAAAACGAAAGCAGTGCAGTTAAATTTTTGTCTGCGCAGAGTATTCTGATTGCCACAGCCCGGCACTGCCTGCACTTACATCGCAGGAGTTATTGTCGTGACGTAACGAGAAACGCGGCGAAACTGCATAATTCGCGTCCCGCCTCCGAGAATATCCTTTCTAACAGCGGCAGCTTGGTGGAGCGCGCTTCATGTCATCTGCACGGACACATATACTACTTAGGCGAGGCTTCATTTTCATCTCTGCACATTTTCTGTCTCTTTCCCGCCAACTCGTCACTGGAGATGTATTAAATGATACAGGACAGGTAACATTTTACATTCGCAGAAAACTCTTCTTCACCGCAATCAAGTTAAAAGTCTGTCTAATTAGGTAACTCTGATGCAACAGCTGCGAATAAAACAAAATCGTAATAGGAAAAATCTGCACTGTAAAAACTCAATCTTGTATTCATCATATTTTCCAGCTAAACGTACCGCGGTTGGCACAGTGATTAGAGTACTCGTCTTCAAAAATCAATCCGCATTTATACCCCGGCAGGGTTGGTCGCGTATGGGAATCGTGCCGGACGATGCCGCTGATCGGCAGGTTTTCTCGGGGATCTCCCGTTTCCCCCGCCCTTTCATTCCGGCGCTGCTCCATACTCACCTCATGTCCCTCCCCACAAGCACTGAAGACCTCGATGTTAGGTGCTGACCAAATATCTCTTACTCACTCGTTTAAAACAAAAGTAACCGGAGCGCCTATTTTCAGTGTGAAGATACAGTTCTATGCTTTGCCGCACTGTAAATATAGACATTACATTTTTGTTACTATGAGTGTTCTTATTTAGAGAACAAAGATCTCCATACAGCAACACGAGAAACTGTTTCATTACTCACTGCATGGTTGGCAGCGAATTATCGAATGTAGTTCCGTGTATTTTCCTGTATAAAGACAAAACTACTGACATAAATGCAAACGCAATCGAGTATTCTGTATTTTGTGTACTTAAAACTTATTTTTGATCTTATATACTTACCTACTGCCTGCATAATTCGACATAGTATGTCACAAGAAAAGTGACGCGACCAGGTCGATGTATATTTAACGTCGTATACGCATTGCTTCAGCTAGCGCTCTGCGCTGCGGCAGACACTTCAGTTCAAAATTCACCGAAATATAGTATAAGTTTGCTTGTTAAGATGGCACCTCTGTTCACAAACACGCGAGATACAGCGGTGGTGCAATTTTGGTGTTGGTCCAATATAGGCGACTTTCCCCTGCTAAGTTGACTACCTATATAAATATATCGATTCAGGAATTTAATTTGTGTCACTTGTGGCTGGATTTGTACTTATTTAGTAGTTGTTAGAAATGTTTCTTGATCTGTCTTGTTCGTTGTATATGTAGGTTCGGAATCTTACACTATATAATATAAAATATTAATTATAATAAACCAAGTTATATGATAGAATTTCTGAAATGATAACAATACTTCAAAAGTTATATGTTGTAATTATTTAACTTTTTTTCAGAGTTGTACGCATGTTCTTGAGTGTTAATTTCATGATAGGTAAGCAGGCTAAAAGTTCTAAGTTCTACTTGAAGTTATTTTACTGTGTGTCAGACATGAATGCCAAAGCACGAATGAGAACATAAAAGCTAAAAATAGCGACTCAGTTGTGGTGCATTTCCAGCTTTGAGCAAACGTAAGTAACACGTCTATCGAGGCAATATTTGAAATTTGTAAACACAACAAAAAAAATGGTTTTGTTTTCCGTAAGGGAAGAGGTATGTAATATAATGTTTCGCTTAAAGTGGTTTACAAGAACGGTTGGGGATGGCCGTAGGGTACAACACTGGCGCAGTGCCCGAGCACACTTTTGTCATCGTAACAGAATTTTTGGTTCGATTCCGTCACTTACATAGTCACGCACGTGACAGTTATTGTGGTCTATGATGCTGGCTGCTAATTCTTCTCATGGATCCGCCTTTCCCGCCACCTTTACATTCTAGTGCTGCGTCATAAAATTTTTTCATAATTATACTAAATACTGAAAATATTAGTTTGAGACTAAATTTATTTACTATACATAGAAACAGGAATACCGTTGTGAAAATAGAAACTGATGTTACAACTTCAAGGTAAATGTCAGTGACAAATAATTTCTGCTTATATAATTATTTTGTCCAACTTGTAATAACTAGCATAATCTAATATTTAAAAGAAAAAAACTACAAACAACGATAGGGAATGATCACATACTTGCTTGAATAGATATGTCGCCTATAGAATTCAACACATTCTTTTAAATTATTTTCTTGTTTATAGTGAAACTTTTAATTATGATATATTAATAACAAATTTTAAGCCATTTATACATATTTTTAATTTTTTTGCGCATAAACACTTGCGTCATAGAGTTGACATTTGTTTACTAATACCGGCGAAAAGTTATTGTATTACCGAATTATGAACGAGCCAAAATTGATATCGGTAACTTTGTGTAGCTCTGAACAACGTGGTCTTCAGAACAGATGAAGGTGAAATGGTTTGGGTATGTAGCAATGCCGAAATGCAGCAGCAGGCGAAGCTAGAGATCATCGAAAAAAATTCGCCAGCCAGATGCGTTGGGCGGTTGATTGCCACATGTGAAACTCTGGGAATGACCCCAACGATAGCGAACTCAGTTATCGAACCCGAATCGCAGTGTTGGTAGATGAGCCCACTGGCCCACAGTCTGTCCCTAGAAAGTTTTCTGGCTGCAATCTCACGGTTGTGAGACTCAGGTAAGGAAATGGTTCGTGACTACTCATCGCCCCCAGCAGGCTGATTAACGCTAGGCTTGATTGACAGGTCCTTATCTCTGGAGGCTAATGGCACTAGACCTGTGTATATCCTTCCCCTCCTCCTCTCCCACCCTCCCAACTTACGAAGAAAGATCGAGCTGTGATGTAGGCGTATAATAAGTTGTCTAACTACAGGCGTTTAGTTTGTGTAAGCTACATACAGTGCTGTGATCTACTGAGTCAGAAACACACCACAGTTGGCTGGGGCTCAGTCTTAAATAGTGTTGTCTATGATATGCGCTAAAGACATATGGGAAGCTGTTATCAATCGCGATGGTTTTAACCATAGGATTAAAATGTCACAAACGTCTGTCTATCTATCAGGAGCCAGGTGGCTGAGATAACGAGAATTCATGGAAAACAAACTTTGCGTAAGTTTCACTCTGTTTAAATATATGTTATCTCTTTATGAAAAATTTTGGTTACTACCTAAGTTCATAATATTTGTTACGTAATTTGTGTTTTCTCCCACACTAAGCAAAACATACATTTATTTTTGTAGCTGAATAATAAGATGTGCCGCTGTACTTATGAAGACAGAGGCAATGTGTACAGGCTACTGTTAACAGAAACTCCAAACTGCTGTTTTAACCTTTTAAATTATTGATGTTGCGAAGTAGATTTTCTTGAAAATTTAACTGAACAGATATTTAATTCAATACTTAATTGTTTCCACGATATTTCATATTCGATACAGGTATGAACATAAATTTTTAAGTCAATAATTTCGGAAACCGATGTCCAACAAATTTTTACTGCAAATTTGCTACTTTTCATATTCCATGTGGCTGATGATTTAGTACGTGCGTTTAGAAAATTACAATTTCTTTACTAATGTTTGTTTTTTGTAAGAAATTTTGAAAATAAATAAAACCTCACAAATGAAAATCCTAGTCTTAAATTTTTGTTTACGTATTTGGAAAACAGAATGAGCTGCTGAACTTAATGTAACGATAGTACAAAATTTAAAACGATTTTTCATTTTTATCGAGATCGCTGAATGTTGTGACATTTTGAGGTTGAAGAGCATATCAGGTACGCGAATAAAAGCTCAAATTTGAGACATAGTACACTTGTATTAACTTACACACCACTTCCTTCTTCATCAATGCCACGAAAAATTACTATTTACATAGTTATTTTCCAGGGTATCGTTCGCATGGTTATCCATTTAATACCTCTTTGAATCGCGAAAAATTTCAACTTTATTACCTAAATTGTCTCAAGAAATTCGTAACAAAATGATCATGTTTGTAGCATCTCTTCCCAGAAATAATGTTAAAAAAGTGTTTGACAAAACATTTCAGTACTTCAACTATATTATAAGTAATAACATATAAATAGTAATATTAATATAGATAAAGTAAGAAATATATTATGGAAACTGTTTATTTTCTAGAAATATTTGTGTAACAGATTTTTATATCAATAAATCATAAGTTGTGGAAAATTGTTGTTAATTATTACTAACGTATATATTATTAATGACTGATCTTGAAATATCTTTAAAACTAATTTTGGGGTACTGAGTTCTGCCCCTTCCGCTTGCTCCGTTTTGCCCTACCAATTCTACACATAGAATTTTATTCATTAAAACCTTTGCTGTTGCTCGCACAACCCACCAACGTTTCAACGAAATCTGATAAATGCGATATAAACGCTTATGTTATGAATATACCAACTGACAGACATTAATTTTTGTGCATTGTTTAATTAACTGTTTACAGAATTCGTAGTTTTGGACGACGCCTAGTTTACGATACGATGCGATCTTGCGTGTACTGCAGGTTGATGGGACGTAGGCGTGTTACACTAAACACTACATTTGCGTGCTCAAACTGCAATGTTCTCCGAAACTGAGAACATAGATTAGAAATATAAAAGTACTTTTTCCATAATGGTTTAGGAGTTTTGTATAATGAAGTTATTAAAATGGCGTATAGCTAAATGTTCAATTTTTTAAAGTTGGAACACTTGATTTTATTTTCAAACTACAATTTCTGATAGTAAATGTATGACAACTTGTACAATTTATTGAGCCATTAAGGCCAACAATTACTCAATATGCACTTTTGCTATTTACTAGAAGTTCAAATACTGTCAACATAAAAATCCACCATCGAGTTGTTGCAATATTTACTTCAAAAAGTTCTATTAACACTTATTTTCAGGATGTTGAATCAAAATCTTCACCATATGTGACAGAACGAATTGGTGAAATCGCCTGAAAGTTTCAGGAAACAGTTTTAGATTGTGAAACGTATGATTTATTATAACTGTTATATGAATTGTATGTTGGCATACATTCAAAAATAAATTGCACCGAGAAGTTTCACCTTAGTACACTCTAAATATGAATTAATGAATATTTACTGTTTCACGCTGATGGATAGAGCAGTTTCAACAATTTGAATCAGTGAAAATAGTCACTGTTTAATGAGTGAATATCCACTTGTTTCCTTTAAGAGTGCCAACATCTCATAAGTGAATCAGTGAATATTCACAGTTTTTCCAGTTGTTTTCAAAGAACAGTTTTTATGTATTCAATTAGTTAAAAATTACTGGAAAATCTGTATAGTCATTCACTAATTAACTTGTGGAATGTTGGCTCTCTTTATCGGAATCAGTGAATAGTCACAGATTTCACAGTGGTTTCTCACTGATTCAGTTTGTTGAAACTGCTCCATTCATCGGCGTGAATCAGTGAATATTCACTAATTCAGATTTAGAGTGTGGATCACAGAAGGTTGGTAGTTATCTGGGCAACCGACGATAGTACGACACATTAGCACGCCACATGGCGTGTTGCAGTAGGCCGGCATTCAAGGTCATAGGCTACCCTTTATGAAGTATTAGACCTCCACACACACCCCACGTCGAGGGAGAACATGTGTTTGGTTGTCTACCTTGTAACCTTAGCAGTTGGCACAGAACGTTTGGCAGTTTAGTGTATTGCAGTGTGTTTGTTAGAAATTAAAGCCTAGAGCTGCGATTGTGTCACTCGGTCAGATTGAGAGTCTTCGCAAAAATAAATCCTAGCATTTATAAAATCATTTTTAAAATTGGTTTTGACAATTTTTTCTCCATGTTGTCAACAATATTTCTGAAAGTCTGCAACGAATGCTTGGGAAATATGTACATACAACAGTATTTCTGTATTTTTACAAGCAGTTTTTATGAACTGTGGTACATTTTTAAATTTTCTTAAAAATACCTGAATCGATGGATTGTAGGGTCATTATTTTTTTCAATTGAACTCCTAATTAACTTTTTGTTTGTTTACAATGTGACAAGTTTTTAAATTAATTTTTTTTTTCGTTATAAACAGTTTTTGCATATCATTACACCTTAGATATGTTGAAAAAATATAACATCTATTAATATTTTGTGATATTTTTCTTGTTGTACAAGACTGATAACAATTTCAAACTAGTTTGAAAGCCATATTAATCTTTAAAAAACTACGTTATTGCTGTGAGATAAATAAATACAAATTATAATAAGCATATGTAATTTAGCTGGCTGTTTACGGCCCAAAACAAAACATGAATATACTCAACAGGGTGGCATACGTCCCACTGGCACAACATATGTCTGAATTTTATATCAGGCAAAGCTAAGTGAGCTGTCAGATTTTTTTGTTTAAGCTCTTATATTGCACGAAAGCTCATCTTGTGGGCCAACTAATAAAATTTAATTGTTAGGGCCTTGGTGAATAGATAAAATATATTATACAAAAATTTATTAAAAATCTAAAGGAATTAATAGAGAAACCACATTCATACCTACTATTTTATGTTATGATTGTAGTATATGTTTTTACAAAACTATAGTGCTTCTCTGGTGTTACATCTTCCGCCGCAGTTAGATTTAAGAAACCTGGGAGCTATGAATTGTCAATCAGTAATTCATCACAACGTTCAAATGTTTACGCATGAATATTACCAAAAGTCAGAGGGAGATATTTTCTTTTGACTGACATAAAATGCTTAAATTCAATTAGTTTATTAACTTTTTGTCTAGACCACACTGTATTATTTGCTTCCGTCTTTCTATTGCCTTTTGTAGAGCCAATATCGTTTAGTTGGCAAAAATTTAGGCCACCGAGGGAATACGTTTAGGACCCTATTAATACTATTTTCATGCATTTTTTTGTAATAGTTTATGTCGAAGTGCGATCCATTGCAATACATTCCAACTCGTCTCTGAACTACAGGAAACCAAAAGTAGCAATCGCAGAGAAGGATGTGTTATGCAAAGTGCTGCTTGTCATCGCTAAGTGATGTAACAATAGACATGCGTGTATGTTATTAGCAAACTTTACCTGTGGCGAGAATCACTCTATGTAATGTTCTAACAACGTTTCTTGAACCTTGTGTTGTGTGTGGGTTGTTGTTGTTTGCTTTTCTGTTCAGACTCACTAAAATATTCAGACACTTTTTCCACGAGCTTCCAAAAACTTTCTAGACATCAGTCCTTGTGCCAGACGCGCGTTAGTTATATATGTATATACGTAAAGTAAATTTGTATATGTATATATAAAATATTAGCCTCGCCCGCGTTAGTTCCTCGATGTAAATTTACGAACGAGAATCGCGCCCCTCAATGCTTCAGACTGCAGTAACATAGTTCAAGGTCATATCTGCAGTAGTGTTTCGAAAAACGACGCGCCGCTTAAGAGTGCGTAGTAGATAAATAAACGCCGAAAACATCAATTGATTTCTACGTTTTTTTCGAAGCCAATGTGAATGAAATATTTAATGACAATCCTAGATAATGGTATTTGGCAACTTTATGAGTAAATGTTTGTCCAGAATTACTAATTCGTTAGGCGTGATCTCTTGCGCCGCAGTTAAATGCACGAGGTTCCGGCGTCAGAGATTGCGCCTCAGAAGTTTGTAACACTGGAAACAATTTTGTTTAAATCGTTGGCTGAAACTGTTGTATAGGATTGCTATTGTTTAAATTTCACAAATTGGCTTCAAGAAACCTACAGTTATAGGTTAATGCTTTTAGCGTTGAATTATGTACCACTCCCTCTTAAGGTAGCTGCCTGAGTGAACTTTTCTTGCACTTTTGAGGTCTAGAAGTGTCGAAGCTATAAGGGCGACTCAGCACGCACATCACACCTCACACTAGCCTCAAGGTGCAAGTCACTAACTAGCGTGTAGTCTACTCGCCGACAACTCGCCTATTATGTTATGACGTCATAATTAATATAAAGGTATATTTTACACATCTATATATTTTCAAAGACTCTACTTCAAGATATTCGTACCTACAAACGACTGCGAAAACTCCCAATTTTTTTAAATTTTCTGTCGCTATAAAATGTGCTATAATGAGTAGTGTTGAACTTGGTATGTTTACACACGTGTAACGATCCTTATATGCGGTTCCTAAGCAGACATCAGTCACGTGTGATGAGCAGTTATCCAATAATCTGCTGACGGCCGAAGCCACAGACGACTCTGTACACCGCTCTTCGGCCTGGATAGGCGGCCACCTTAAGAGGGCCGGTACATAATTCAAAGTTAAAAGCATTAACCTATAACTGTAGGTTTCTTGAAGCCAATTTGTGAAATTTAAACAATAGCAAATCCTAGATAACAGATTTAGCTAACGTTTTAAACAAAATTGTTTCCAGTGTTACGAACTTCTGAGGCACAATCTCTAACCTCGTGCATTTAACTGCGGCGCAAGAGATCACGCGTAAGGAATTAGTAATTTTGAATAAATATTGACTCATAAAGTTGGCAAATACCACTATCTAGGATTGGCATTGAGTATTTTATCCATATTGGCTTCGAAAAACGTAGAAATCAATTGATGTTTTCAGCGTTTATTTATATATCACACACACTTAAGACAAGCTCAAATGCGAAATATGTTTTCAGTTTTTTAATTTCTCATTTCTGGGAAAAATGCCCCATTAAAATATAATGGTGACATTTTAATCCCGCTGTAGTCTAAGGCGCTTTCTTTATTCAGCTTTATAACACTAACTTATTATTACTTTATTTTTTGTACCACTGTATAATATAAGATGAACGTGGGTCATATATATATATCACAATATTATTCAATTCAAAGTAAATCTCCAAAATATATATGCCCAAATTTTGAAAACAAGTTTGGTAAACTACATGAATCGGAAGGTATTTTCCATCAGCCCTGCGTGATAAGAACCGTTTACTATCCTTAGCAAAGTATTATTAAAATAGATAAGAGAAATCATTAATAGGTGGATGCAATCGGTAACACTTTTTGGTAAAGTAGAAGGGGGTTCTACGTTAGATTATCTAAATCTTTAAACTTTTGAGAGACGTGAATTCGACTTATTGCGCGATTTAAGCTTCACGACAGTGTAAGGTTATACATTTTGTATTAAAATATTTTCACAGATTGAATTGTTATACCTTACTTGCTTTCACTGTTGTAAGCAAATCTATCCTACGATATACTGAGTAGGGCTCTATGGTAGTGTTTCAACTGTACCACAGCGATTGCTGCACTATTAACAAGACCTACGCATTTAAATGCATTTATACTCGCAAATAAGAACTGATTTTTAGGTGTACACCGTGCTAAGTTGATACTAGTCACAGAATTTGAACTAAGAAACAATGTTGTTTAAATAAATCAATTTTAAATGTACGAATGTTAAAGAGAGCTTTTTATAAAAAAGGATTATAAGTAAAATGTCTTTAAAACTACTGTAATACAAATTAATAGCGTATCTCATGTGCTTGCAATGTAAATTTAAAATTACGTTTTTGTTAAATGAGTATGAATACCACAAACATTTTCTCAAATATAAAATGTTTAAAATTTATCTTGAGAATCAGTTAATTTAGTAATAAATAATTCTAACATTGATTCTTCAAATAATAACTGTGGCTGCGTGCATGATAGGAAGACTCTAATAGCGAGGACTAGAGAGTTAATGTGTGTGAGAGTAAACTACACGAGCACAGTGAAGCGTCTGAATGAAGATGGTGGGGAAACTGGACATCACAGAGGAAACTTCCCAACCAACAAGGATGTTTTGGCGGATGTAATCATCCTCATCTTTATATTCTGAGTGATCATGTGATATCTCTGACGTTGAACACACTTCCCTAGAACTGCAATCACTGTTATCTCACTTCCTTGTCCATCATCAGAGAACAAACGAGGCGCAAGAGTAAATTTGTCTACGGAACATTACCCTCACCATTTGATCGATGGAAATTGCTAACGGTGCATTATAAAAGTTGGGATAGTTATTTTGCATTCAGTTTAAAACGCTTTGTTTCAATATTTGAGATAAACTCTTCAAAAAAGACTGCAAACTTTGTTGTCTGAGTAAGAAAAGTTTTATGAAAAAGGAAAGTAATATTCTAAATTTCTTTTATAGCCTCATAAATTATTTTTCACGGCCCAGGTGACACATAAAGGATGCTACACGAGGAGCGCATTAACAATGCTTGCAGAGTAATTTGCACCATTTGTTACATCTTCTGTATATTTTTTTATAAAAAATGAATGACTGTCAGTAACGCATGCCTTTCTACACCTTTCTGCGATTCCGATGAAACTTCGGGTAACTGTGCGTGCGACTGTCTGCGAAGGATTCTGTATGATATATATGTGTATGTATATATAATATACATATATATTTATTTATATATATATATAGAGAGAGAGAGCAAAAAGGGTCAACATAACGGGCAAATTAAAAGGGGGGGGGGGGCAGAACGGGGTATCCAAAATATTCGGTGACATTTGTTTCGGAAATAATTATTAATGTTCCTTGATAGTAGTATGATGTTCCTGTTGGCCTTATGTATTTTTAATGCAGGCTAGGAGGGTTGTCCAATTCGTGTTCAGTTGGCTGTGATCGCTAGTGCTCGGATATATTCAGTAGTGGTCGGGTGTGCTCGGCAGTGCTCGGGTAGCTCAGCCGTTGGCTGTTTGTATGAACTTCAGGGAGTGTTATTATATTACTAATTTTTATTATATATATATAAATTGTGCCTATATGTTTAAGATGTATTTAAATTAATATATTTGCCGTTTATTTTTAAATTTTCTATTATTATTTTCTTACTTAGTAATTTATTATTTTTATTTTCAGTAATGTTTTTTGTATTAAGATCTACTTACACTTAAAATTTATTTTCTCTTTTCGTTAAATCTTAGTAAATTTGTGGTTATTTCATAAATTATTTACAGATTATTCCTAAATATTTTCTTATGTATATTTTTTTCTGTTGTTGTATGTTTATATTTTTAACATATCTGTTATTTAATTTTAAAAGTTTTTTATTTGAATTTCTTGATTTATTATTAGTAGTCTAATTTTTTTGTTTAATTTTTATATTCTGTACATTTATACTGAATAATAATTTTCTTATCATACGTTTTATTTGAACATTCTTCTTTGATAATTTTTAATTATTATTTTTTGTTTGTTCATATTTTATTTCCTCATTTATTTGATTTGACCACATTGTTCGGATTTTATTTATTATATAAAATCTGAACATTTTTATTGATATATTTTATTATTTACTTCGATGGTATCTTTGTAAACAATAAGAAAGTCTTGTCTGTCTGCGATGTTATTTAATTATTATATTTTTGTGTATTGCACAATTTCTGCCTTCAAGTACCTATTTATAAACATTCATATCTGAAAATTCACACTCCAAGTTAGTAAAATTATTCCACTGAAGTAAGGTTGGACTGAGCAATGCAAATTAGCCCAACTTATCGGTGAGTGTGTATACATATTTACTCGCTTGGGCCATCTATAACGACGTTAAGTCTTGGTGCACGTGGCAGTGAACATCACTTGTATTTGAGCACAGACTTATCTAATTATCTGTTGCCAGTGGCGTCTGTAGCCAAGAGGCACAGTGTCTTCTTTTAGGCTGCTCGCCTCGGTCTAGCCCGATCCTGCTATCTTCTTGCGGAAGGGTTCGTTGTTAAAGGTGTCTTCAGTTTTGATCTGAAACATTTGGAGACCTACTTTCGTGTTTCAAAATTCGCGAGTTCACTGAGCTGTAGGTTAGCTTCCAAGAATATCTATGAAATCATGCAGCCGCAACTGTTTATTAGCTGCCCACTGACACAGTGTAATGGACCTGTATTGAGATACAGTTTTATTATTGGCTAAACTACTTCCAGGAAGTGTCGAGTAATTCAAAGGTCAATTGTGAACGTGATACAGACCTATGGTTATTTGAATTCTAGCTTGCGCCTAAAAGGTAACGCAAATTTTCAGGTCTCTATTTACTACTAATACTGCTCTGACCTGCGTATTATGGCTGCTGGTTATAATCTCGATATGTCTAACCATGATTCAACGGTTACTTGACGTAATATACATAAAGTAATAGTTTAACGTGGAGAGCAAGAACGGACTATCTCCGTGCAGTGTTGCTACGTTGTATGCCGTTGTAGAATATTTTGCCACTTACATCGTGCTTGTCGTGCGTGTATTTGTGGACTTCCTGTATAAACACATAATATTTGAAAGATAAGTAATTGCAATAATGTGTAATAGCGTTAACTAAACAACTCCACTCTACGTCGTAAGATCTGACGGGATGGCTTTACGATAAAGCCACGCCAGTAAGAACTCGGGAATATTGCTCGATGTGTAGAGTATTTTATCTAGTTGACTGAGATTCCAAACACCTTTACCTTCCTGCTCTTCTGTGTTGGTGAGAGCATGTGTTCGATACAACATTGTGGATTGTGAGACGCTACAGACAAATACAGCTTGCTTCGATACGTGCTTGCCATATGTCGGTGTTGCACTGGGGAGAGAACTCGTGCACATTGTGTGAGGTTGGCTTCCCCTCCAGATGTCAACAGCTGGAATGTTCGTGCAAATGTTTCTTAACTTCAGAAATGCCTCTTGAGTTTTTTTTTCCGAAACGAATTACAGAATCCCTGCCTGGCCTAATTTTTATGATTAATGGTTTATTTTCTACAGTTGTCTGAAATGTGCAACAGCACAAAGAAAATAGAAGTCACCTTCATTCTTACTCATGATTAGAGATTATAGTTTCTCGCAGGGAAACTTGATTCTGCTGGATTTCAACGCAAGGGAAGGTGGGGAAGAGACGTTTGTGGCATAGAAAAAGCTTGCAACTGAGTGTTGCTGTCAAACCGACCACAAGAAGCTATACCGGAATTACTGTGAAATATGTGCACTTCCTAGTGACATAAAACGTATTGGATATTTAAGGGGAGTGCTATATTATTTCCTTGTATTTTCAGTTTACGAGCAATAACATTTATCCAAGTTGTATATTTAACATTTTCTCTTTGACAAGACATAGTATGTATATATCCTTGATAAACTGCTTGACATAAATAGTAATGGAATTATTCATTAATCTGTCATGCAGAATCATTGCAACATTGCCACATTTACCAGAAATATTTTCAAACAAAAGTTATTGCAGAAAACCGTTAAATAAAATTTAGCACCTAACTTTCCTCCTTAAGCATTTATAATTTAATTCACTGCGTTCAGCTGACCCTTGTACAGCAGAACATTTTGAATATTAAAATATCATTATTGATATATATTTTATCTTTATATATTTTTGGATGATTTTACGTGTCCTTTTACATATTTAATGCCGTTGAAAGATATACACGGAGATTAAGAGAAATTACCGTGCAGGGCGTGTATTTACCCCTCTATATATTTGCCGGAGATATCTCTAGTTGTAAATCAGCAGAAGAAAAAATAAAATTAAATAAAAAAAATTCAAATTTGAAATGTTTTGAGATATCTTTCTTTAATTATATACTTACTGCTTCGTGCGTTTAAGAACCTTGAATATTTGTTGGAAACACTGTAAAACAACCTAACATTGACGGGCATTCCAGCATTTGGCTGGAAGGATTTTGGAAAGTCGATATCAGGATGGATGAACCAGATGTCCTCTAGAATGGGAGATGAATGTTATAACACAACATCAGTTCGCTTGGTTACGCCTTGGTTAAACGATGGAAATGTTTCATGGTGGAGAATCATCGCGTATTTCACTTGTCTAGTAGCTGCTTCTCAAGTTGTAGTTTATCAAACACTCATTTATCTCTGGTAGCAGTTGGTTCAGCTATGCGGCCGTGAAACACGACATATTCCAGACATCGCTCTGTCTACTGACTGGAGAAATAACGAAGAAGATATTATAGTTTATTTATTGACGTGCATATATCAGAGTCATTGAAGAATGCATACCTATAAAATATCGTCGTTGTTAACCCAGAAATTTGATTTTAATTTCTTTATTGATACTACTGGCTTCTCGTAGTAAAATACGAGTGTAAAAATATTCGATAATCATTTTGCATTCTACATTCTTAGGGCACTTCATTTTACTTTCAATGTGAAAATGTTCATGAGAGCGGACATTAAAAACATGTAACAAGACCCCTAAATTTAAACCTTATTATTTCCTACGATTTTGGGAACAAAATAAACTCCTTCGCTCAGACTAAAACAATTGTATTACACAACTAAACACTGCCCATGGAAGCTAAGAGTGATCATAACTATGGTATATGAGTTCTTTCAACAGTTGCCACCATCAGGGAGCAATTTATTTTGTGTCTGATGGCATTTTCGGTTGAACTATTTACTTGTAAAATGCAGAATAGAATTCGTATTTGCAATGGTATTAAATGCGTTGATGTAAAAATATACTGGAAACTCAAATTGTTCTGGAAACTGGCTTATGAAGGATGATGTATAGCATGTAAGTGTTTGGAGGCGCATATTTAAACTAAGAGAAAATGACTGGAAGACATATTTACAAGACTTGGTAGAGAAAACGAGATAACAGTAACTCTGAACGAAGTGTTAGTTTAAGAACTCGGGAATAATAATTAGCATATTAAGGCGATGTATGAGCCTTCTTTTCAACTGCTATCGTGAAACATACTTATTGATCCTTAACTAGAGAGTATACCCAAAAACATACTTACCATTTCGTTGGAAATAGTTTTTTTTCTAATAAAGTCTAAAATTTTTAAGGCAAAAATTTATAAGGTTTCTGTTTATTATTTAACTAAGAAAGATTGTTTAATCAAGTAATAGCTTAAACAATAGTTTTTGCCCTCAACAATAGTCAACATGGTATCTCGTTTTCATATAAACTGATACGAATTTTGACAATGCCTGCATTCTTTTAGGCTTAAAATTTATTCTCGCTAATTTGTGATATCGACCTAAGAGTACTTGTTAAGGGAACTCAGACGCCAGCTGAGTGCCGTGCACAAAGAGGCGATGTGGCATGTGTTAAACAAGGAAGAGTCGGTCTTTTAGTCCGTATCTGATCGTTGTTGTAGTCTAATAACTAGCAAATATTATATTCAACAATGTGCTATTACTGTGTGTGTTAAAAGTCAGTGGTTTGAAATACAGGATCCATGATGTATTTTTCTCCTTTGCCTTCAGGATGCTGAGCGACAACGCCCTGAACATGCCGTTGTTAACCAATTCACTGTGTTTTTCTCTCTTACATACTATAAGGCTTCAGGGAGAAAGTGACGTCTTGTGATAATAGTTTGTTACATTTCCTGGAAAGTTTTCATAACATTTGTTAACGGACATGTGGGTGTACGCACAGGCATGATTGTAAAGAAAAAAACACCTCGGCAGAGACTTGTGTTGAATGTAACAAAGGAGTGTTATAGATACGGTACTGTGTAGACACAAGGTCAGCGAGAGAATATGTCAGCAGGAGGTCAGGGTTTCTCAGGAACTGAGGTATTTCCTGCCGCACTGACCCCTTGTCCTGGCGACAGTAGCTGGAGTTCCACCCCTGCCAGGCTTCTCTCTCTCGGTATTACGTAATAACTGTTGGTGTGCTGTTATCATACAACCCACGTCCCTCCCTTCCCCGCGTCATTCACGTCACAAGCAGCCACCCTTGTCTGTGGGCGTGGCTTCCACGACCCACCTCTGCTCTCTTCTTCCTGCTGTCCTCTCTTGTCTCTCGCAGATAAGAAACAGACACAGACATAGACGTGGAGAAAGGAAGAAAAAAGAGGACTTGTGGTGACCGGCTTGTGGCGACCACTTAGATAAAACTCCAGGGGGAAACGTGAAGGGTTCTTCAAGGCCACTTCCGGTTTACGGTCCTCAAGTTATGACCCCCTGCCTTCTGGCAGATAACACCGCGGATTTCTCTGATAGCCGTTAAAAGCGCCCTTGACCCTTCCCAGCAGCAGTAATTGCATGCAGATGGCGAGTTGACACGGACTGGAATAATATTCTTATTGTTTCTTCCGTCTTATTGCACCTTACGGTGTCTCTCTCTCTCTCTCTCTCTCTCTTACAATGTTTTCAAATTTGTGGTTTGCAACGTCTCACCAACGCGTTCAGAGTTATATTTCAGTCTATATCAACCCTGGAGTGGATTTAACACTCAAGTTGAAAAAGTTTTTGTGGACACGCCCGTGAACTTGACTGAAATATTAGCTGGGCGCTAGAGTCAACAATGTAATTATCCGTTTGTATGCCTATATGGCGAAACAAATATTTATTGTTCGAACAAAATACTTTTTGGCTGAAAAGCTATGAAACATGTCGAAAATTCTTCCTGCTGTTCCCACATTGGGCACAGCCGGAGGGGTTAGTGGGGGTCAGAACCCCCCCCCCCCTTTTCCCTTTTTTAGGCCACCAAAAACATTGAAAAGATGTATGTTAAAAATCTGTAATATTTTCACTTGTAGAAATTTTGACATTAAGTTACGAAAACCGTTTAAATTGGCGCTATATTGCACCTTAAAATCCAAACTTTTTCGAGGGAGGACACGCCGTTTTACAGAGGTGGTCAGTGTTCCTTCACAAAATTCCCAGGTCGAAACCCCTCCCTTACACGAATCCTGACTACGCGCCTGTCCAACAAAATGTTTGAAGAGTAAACAAATTCAGCCAAGAAACCATATATTTGGACTACACCTATACGGTTGTTACGTCGTATACAAACACATATCTTCTATGTGTGCATAAATGCGGGGGTAAACTGGACTCTATAGTTCCGACTGAAACATTCATTAAAAGCACGTATTGGACAGAATCGCCAGTCATCGTGAAAACAAACATCAGTTATCTTATCATTTATTGTTAGTGCAGTGAATCAATACAAATATGTTATATATAGAAGAGATTCAAGGACATATATTTAGTAACATTATGTCGGAGAGTTGTTTTAAATATTGGTAGAAGTTATATTTTTATTTTGCGGTTGTGATAGTAGTAAACTTATGCCAGTGTTGGGGTTTGGTAAAGCCTGGAATTTTACTCTGCATACATTATAAGATACCAATATCTTCCCAGCTACAGCACTGATAACGCTAACATGAATCTATTGCTACATTACTGTCGGTATATCCGCCAATGCCTTTGTACATGTACAATGTAATGGATGTGTTGATTGTTTAATTCATGTGTAGCATGATTTTACAAACAAATAATATATTTTACTAGCAGTCCCCCGCGGCTTTGCTCGCGAGTATTATTTGTAACTGATGATATTTACTTTAATTTAAAAACATCTTTGTACACAAGATTGGTACTTCAGTCATGAAGTGTTAATGTCCAAGCGGCTAGTTGAACTAATTCTGGAGCAGGATAAGTAGCTATAGCTGTCCACGCGAAAAGCAGACTTAAGTTTGTCCCTGCCACTAACAGCGACTTCGCCTGGGCCTTATTTATAAAACTGCCAATTTGACGTTCTGGGGTAGTTACAAACACCTAAGGTAAGAGGTTAATCGAATGAGAAACATGTGTTTACCCTGTGCAAAACCATTGGTGACGGTGCCCTCAATTATATATTTTCAAAATATTCACTTTAACTTTATTGACATTACAAAGTTTCAGAGGGTAAAGGTTTCGCGGAAACGAATTTGGTGCCCCAAACCTGAGATAAGTGAGATGATATATCGTCGGTTTACTGCCAAAAGTGACAAAGTCAAAATGAGATAAAATTATAAAAATTCTAGGAATATGTATATGTTGTTCACGAACAATTGCCCAAGTTTAAAGTCTATTCGTCGTTTCGTACTGTTGTGTCACTGTATAGTAACATACCAAATTTTTGTTAATATCTACAATTTAATACTGTTTTTAAATGAAATAGCATTTATGACTTGATCACTTTTGGCAGTATACCGACGATATGTCAGCTGATATTGTAGAGGAACCTAAGTGGAAAGCGAACTGCAATTTTACCACTTTTAAAGACTACATGTAAATTGCACTAATTCGATCTGCCTTGTAGTTTTTGTGTGTCAGAATTGAACGTTCGCACGCAGCTTTTAACGGAATTCGAGCCCAGAACCTCCCGGAATTTAGACCTAAGTAACAAACAACTGCGTCACGTAACGTCGAAATAATTCATGAAAATAAAATTTACTAAAAAAATTAAATACAATATCTGTGTCCTGGGCTAATAGAGGTTGTACAACACCACGTCTCGATAGGTTACTGTAGAGTGAAACTCCTGTATAGGTTGTTTCTCGCTGCTAGTTCCTGCTTTTCGGATCGTCTGCCTTGATAATTAGTTTTATTCTTAACAATCACGTTTCTTATAAAGAAAAAAAATTAAACATATTTTTTAAAAATATTTACATAAGAATCACTCTGACGCGAACAACACCTCAATATCGCTTCTGGTTAGATAGATATCGTGGGTTGATGGAAAACAAATTTTTCGCTTTTTCACCCTTTTGGGTGTCGAATTTCGAAATATTTTTAATTTACATCTCAGACATTTGTATAAGTATCTAACTGAAGTGTAAATCACTCATTAGGCCGTTCAGTCGAATCAAAATCGATCAATCACTAAAAAATACACATATCACTCCTGCACAGTATTGAGAAATCGAATTTCAAAAAATCTGAAAACTGTTTTGCGATAATTTCTGTAATTATCATTCTGAAGCAAAAATTAATTGTATATCTCGTCGGGTTCGATATATATCGAGGATTTATCTAAAACACATTCAAGGTCTTTTCACCACTTAAGAGAGCAAATTTCGAAAAACCCTTGAATCACGTTTTAGAATACTTTATTGGTATTTCGTGGACGTAACAAACACATTATTAGCCCGCAGGGTTCAAGATATATCGACGATTAATTGAAAACGCTTTTCACCAATTTTCACCCCTTTTCACGTCCTTAGGTGGCGAATTTCGAAAATTTCTGAAATTTCTTTTTAGGTATCTGAGTAAGCATCAATCCTAAACAAAAATCACGTCGCTGTGTGAAAAGCTATGGGATCGATGTATATCGAATGTGAGTTGAAAACTCATATCACCCCATTTTTAACCAGTTTAGGGCCGAATTCAGAAAATATATTTTAAATGATATTTTGGATATTTACAAAAGCACCAATTTAAAGCAAAGAGCACTTTGATATCTCGATTGATTCGATGGATATGGAAGGATAATCGAAAACACATTTCACGTATTTTCACTCCATTAAATAAAGAATTTCGAAACATCTTTGAGTCCTGTCATAGACATTTGTAAAAGTAACCAATTAAAGTTAAAATCACGATGATAGCCAATTGTGTTTCAAATATATAGACGATTCATTAGAAAACATATTTTGCCCCTTTTTACTGCCTGGGGGTCGAATTTCAAAAAAACCTAAAACTACTTTTTGGGTATTTACGTTGGCAATATTTTGAAGTGAATATCAACTCTCTATCCCGAAGAGTTCGACAGATATCAATAGTTGATTGGAAACACATTTAACGTCTTTTCAGCCCCTTAAAAGTTGAACTTCAAAAAATCATTAAATTGGCTAATATACATTTTTACGAGTGTCCTATTAAAGTAAAAATCACGATGATTGGCCGGTTCGAGCTCTATGGACGTTTCTTCGGAAATACATTTCACCCCTTTTCACCCCCTTAGAGGTCGAATTTCGAAAAATCCTTTCTTAGTGCTCGCTTACGACCTGAGGGGAACACCCACAAAAAATTTCACGATTCTAGGTCCAGTGGTTTGGGCTGCAGTTTGATATGTCAATCAGTCAGTCAGTTAATCAGTCTGCTTTCATTTTTATATATATATAGAGATTTACGTGAGGAAATTTGTTTACTTAATTATTATTTGAAACAGTAACATTTCGTTAAAAAGAAACAATCTTTAACACTCATATGAGACGTTTTGCGGTATGTAAACCCATATAGGCTTAAGAAACAACACTCGTTAAATTACCGTACATGAGAAGCATCTTTTAAAGTTCAGTATATTTCAAAAGTACAACAAACAGAAAACAGTTTAGTATGAAAAAACATGTTATGAAAGTCCACAGAGGTACATCTCTGACTTGAGTAGTTTATAGTCCCCAACAGCAGTTGCCGCACAGCTGCCTTGTAGCTAACATCCAGATAGGACAGCCAAGTACTTAAGATACAGTATTTACAGTAGACTTTGGCTGAGAGCCAACAACTTCTTCGGCTCAGGGCCGTGAAGTGTAACGTCTCCTGCCTTCCACCAGGCATTCAAGGGCGTTCGAGTGCAAAAATTCGTAATTTTATATTCGTACGAAGCAATGTTAGTTTGTTACAGCGACTACATTTTTCACTTGTCAAAGTCAGGATTTGCGTTATACAGAAACATACAAATAACGAAAACCAACTAACTCAAGTTAAATAATTCATACTGAAATTATGTGTGATGAGTCATATGAAGAAAGATTTGAAATCACATAACTAAACCCCTTTTTTATGTTAGCAACTGCAGGAAATTAAATTATTACCTTGTCGTCATGTTCAGAATTTTAAGAAATTGAACGTAATTTTGTTGCGTATTATTTAATATTTAAGGAAATATCCTAAAATTACAAATTTTAGTGTGAATTATTTACTTTAGGTAAGTCAGTAGGTTTTTGTTGTTTGTATGTTCCTGTAACTTGTAAATCTTGACTTTGACATGCCACTATGGAAATAATACGAGAGCTAAAAAAATTTGACGTGGGAAACTTAGTTAAAGTAACGTCTACAAAACTAAAACTATTTTGTACAAATATAAAATTATTAATTTTTGCCACCTGAACGCCTTTAAAGGGAAGCTAATATTAGCATTACATTATTCACGTAGCTTTAGGGTAGGAAAACTGTTTACAAAGACAGAGAGAGAGAAATAATGTAATGCAAGAGAGGGAGGTTTAAATACGAAGCCTCTCTGGGCAGCCTAGTACGGCAGAATGCGAAACAATTTTGTTTCGCTCGCAAATTTCCACTTCGCTGTTACGAGATTTCTTTTCCTGTTTTTTACCCGCACGTTACGAAGTAGAAAATGGTCGTGCCATTTACTGGTAAAATCATTATAGCTTCTTCGGAAAATCACCTCCATTTCTCTCGTTTCGAAGAAAACACCGCCCGTATTTGAACAGAAAACAGGAAATAAATTATCGTAAATTCTAACTCCAGAAACAATTCATTGCCTGCGATGGAGGAAACAAAACTTAACTTACTGAGACCTACTGAAAGAACGTAAAGTTCACATCTTTGTCATAAATTATTTCTTTATATTACAAACTGAAAGGTTTTATGGCTGAGCACAAGGAAAGTAGATTAAATTATTAATTTCAACACATCTTCGAAGGACTATTATTATTATATATATGTTACGGGTAGTATCCGTTGTTAGGACGGCAATAGTTATTTATTCGTGACTTAAATCATCCCTGCATCAATAACCGTTACGTTAATAACCAGTAATGGCAGATAGTACAAGTTTACAGTGATATAGTTAAAAAAACATTAATAATACAGGTAGTTAATGTCACTTGCGAATACATTTTGGACAATATTTTTTTTACCAAAATGTTTTTCTTATATCCGCACGACTGGAAACTAACTGCAATTAAATAATTCGCAATTAAGTGAAATTATATCTATCATCCTTTACAAATTTATAAAAAACGAACAACGAAGCAAGTTTATGTTTCAAATTACTAACAAGTGCAAATTTTACGTTCGGTGAACAGAATGAATCTGGCCGGCATGCGTTGTAGCACAAGAAAATATAGGCATTAAAAAACTAAATTAGACTTTCAGTGTAGCATTACTCCTAATATTGTAACTTTACTGACATTAAATTAAATTAAAAGCTGCTTTGACTCTTTTTGTAAACTAAAGTCATTTCAATATGTATGCACTCTATACTGATTCATCGTGTTCTCCTATTAAGGGTGTTTGAGTTGGGAGGAATCGTAATTTTATTTTTGTATGAATTAGCTTTGGTCTGTAGATCTCACTTCGGAGTACATTTTTCATATTGTAAAATAATAATAACAAAAGGTTCAACTAGAGTTTCCATAATGGCATTTCAAAGTTAAAATTTGCATCTTCTCACTTTTTATCTACCATGAAAACCAATGAACACATTGAAACCATACGCCAAGGGCTGCGAATTGACGTGTTTGTAAAACCCACAACAAAATATTTTTGGAGTATTAATAACATTTCCGATACTTTGAATTTTTCGCTGCTTTTAACATTTTTGTTTTAAAACACAAAAGTATTTTATAATTGGTTATTATATATTTCAGTCCGTAGCTTACGACACGCAGTTTCAGTGTGACTTACTTCATTTCGTTATGGTTATTCGTTTTCGCGGTATGGGTGGAGTAAAAACAAACAAATGGCGACTTTTCAATGTTATTATGGAAAAATTGGCTGAGATAATATTTTGTAAGTGGAAAGTATGCTCCTAAGTGATGTCTAAAAACACTGTTTCACAGAAATACAAATTTACGGGTTCACACAGTTTGTTCTTTAACCGTTTGTCCTAATTGTAGGATAAATGCCTTTGTGACAAACAATTTTAGGACAAATGATTTTTATGACAAAATGCACACAATTTCTTAGTAGGGCAAACGAAATTAGGACAAACTATTTTAGGACAAATATTTTTAGGACAAATTATTTTAGAACAAACAACATTAGGACACACCCATGTGTGGATAAATAACTGTAGGACAAACGAAGTTGGAGCTAAGAAACCATAATAATTAGGTCTAGGACAAACGAAATTAGTGCAAACGCTGCGGCCCCAAATTGAGGATTTTTCCCTACTTGAAGACCCTTAATTGTATGGGCACGTAGTGAATAGTTAATTTAACGGCTACGTGGCAGGTGAATGTTGAATGTACATGAAGTAGGGAGTTGTCGCGGTACGAGAGAGTGTTACGGCCCCAGTGACTGCCTGGTATGTGAGAGGCGATATATCTTCGCCAACATTACACACTACCTCCAGAGCAAGCACACGTCCAGTGTTGGGCCAGCGATGCCTCTGTCCCCACAATCGACCAAGTTCGCAGTTATTTTGGTTTTAAAAACACTCTTCTCATAATGAAAGTTAAATAATTTTTACGTGCTGCCAAAGAAAATACACAGGAATAATTGAATTTTAAATAGTACGCTTGAAAATAAAAATCAATATAGCACAAATATTGAATGAAACAGAACAATATTTTCGCTGAATCGTTTTTTATTTGTACCAGATATTTTTTCTTATTTAAGAAACAATATGTGACTAAATTTTGCTGTTTTGAAATTTTTTTATCTTTCATAGTTTTCGCGTAATGGCTTTTTTAAAGTCATATTTTGCATGTTTAAGTTTTAACGACTACAGTTAAACCAACTGATATACCAAGACTTAAAAAAATTACAGTGGATAAAGACATTGCAGGTTACAATGTCATGCTCATAAATATAATAAAGAATAATAATTATTCGAATTAAAACAAATGCTGAAACTGAAAATAAAAATTTTAAAAATTCAATAATTTTTTTTAGTACAAATTATTTTTATTCTTTATTTTTGTGAGCATGACATTGCAGCCTGTAATGTCTTTATCCACTGTGATTTTTTTGGGTTTGGTATATCAGTTGGTTTGAGTGTAGTCGTTAAAACTTAAACATGCAAAATATGACTTAACAAGCTATTACGCGAAAACTATGACAGATAAAAAAATTTCATAAGAGCCAAATTTAGTCACATTTTATGTCTAAAATAAGAAAAAATATCTGGTACAAATACAAAATAAAAGTTGGCGATGAAAATTGCGTAGACTGTGTGCCCTTAAGAGGAGTCTGCGTCGGTGTCGTATTTCTACCTTATACGCGTGGCAGAGTAAGAAGCAAATTTTGACTTTGACACCCCGTTATGAGAAATCTATAAGAGCTAAAAATGTTTGGTAAGAGGAAAATGTACACACAAGTATCATCTACAAAACTAACAATATTTCATAAAAATATAAAATTATGACTTCATCGCACTTGAACACCTTTAAGATGAGTCTTCAGGAAAAGACAGACGCAAGTTGAGAGCCTCGTGCTTAGATGCAATGATGCGTGTGGTGAGTAAGTAAAAGTGAGCCTTACAGCCCGTGTGTTTCCATTCGTTGTAATCCAATAACAAGCAAAATAGATCTGTAAATATACGATATTATCGCACGTGACGACAGCCAAAGGATTGAATTACTGCTTAAATTATGTACTTTCGTTCTTTTCCTCCAGGATATTGACCGTCAAAGTCCTCAAAATACCGTTTATGCCATGTTTTCAATATATTTTATCTATTTAATGGCATGCGATAAGAGTAAGTTAAAACGTGATAATAGCTTTCATACTTCGTGGTAAAAGACCTTGTTTCCAGACCGGTTATTTACGGAGATACGAGTATACACACAAACATAAATTTTGCAAAAAACGTCTTTCTAACGACTCCACTTAATGGACGAAGTAGTAATGGATGTGGAAGGCTGGTGACAGCTAGATCTGTCATCTCGGATGTCCTGCAGGATATATGAGATCACGTGGTGATGGAGCAGCAGCGCAGTGAAAACAAAAGTAAAAATAACGGGGTCTTATAAAGAAACCGTCACACCACATGAGTGTCTTCCAATATAAGAGTCATCGTCCTTAGAAATGTCGGGGTTCCATAACAACTACTGTCAGCATATATGTATTGAAGTAAGATGGCGCGTACAAGTTACAACTTGAAGGTTTTCAGCGACACATAAGACATAGGATTGTGTTCAATTTGTTGGTAGTTTTACATTTGTGATAGCAGCAAGCTTATGTCGGTGTTACGCACGTGTCTCATTCTTCCTAAATCAATAATGAATCTTCAACATACTCTCAGAATTGTTAATTTGTGATAGTAGCTGATACAGTTTGCGAACTTCATAGACGTGGCAGTTAACGTAAAATATTTAGTACAATTTAGCATATTGTAGTTTTACATTGACAAACTAAGCTAAATGATATCTTAGTACAACGCAATCTTTAATGTTAAAAATGGAGTTAAGGTTTCAGTCAACTTACATATTTTCTCAGGGAAATTCTCGCTTGGTATTTATTTAATGTATTATTCTTAGTCAGGCAACATAATGTTTTTTCTTTTAACTCTTAATTTCTAGTTTTCCCGCACATAAAGCGAATACGGCTATATTTAAGAAAGAGTCATGAATGTGTACCGAAACAGCCACCTGCGAGAATCTCTGACTACATACAGAAGTAAGATATATTAGTTGTGGTGTTGGAGAAATAAGAAAATTCCATGACGCCAACATAACTCCACTGCGCTATCACAAACGCGAAGTGAAGCCGTCACAAAGAAAATTCGCAACTTCTGAGTGACGCAATCCGAAATACGACTCTCTGCTTTCTTATTTCTTCCGTTGTTATTAACGCCATCAACGTTCCGCGGAGAGAATTTCGCCCCAGTTTGTTTCAGTGTTTTACGTGCAAATCAGCAGCTGTGCTTCATGGTTATTTGGCAGATCGTCTGTGTGAAGTGTCATCTCACATTTGTCTGCGCCAATCATAATAACGATACTGTAAGGAGATCCCTAAGACTCATTCTCGTCGACTACGAAGCACAACTGCAGATATGTACGTAATGCAATGAAACAAACTGGGGAAAAATTATTTTCACTTAAAGGTCTTGGCTTCACTTATTATCAAGCACACCAACTCTTGTTTTCGAAGCCTGCTGGGCTGTGTATTTTTACACTTGTCATATTCCTTACCTGGTGTTTTCCAGGCCATGCTAAGAGATATGTCGCAATAGTAACACATCGCACCCATAACATAAATGATCTTGGTTAGATTTACGGCGGGGCCTTCCTGATTTCGGTTTCTTTTAATTTTTGGAAGTTACTTCGGGCAAATGTTCGGACTGTCCCTGAAAATTTGTCATGCCTACTTCCCTACCTATCCTGGCTCTCTGAACTACATTCTCCCTCTATAATGAACTCGCTGTCATCGAGACGTCAAAACATTGCTACAGGATGTTGCGAAATTACATGTGAATGTTGTGGAGGAACATTCCGCACCTCTAGAAGAACAAATATATTTTTTTTTTAATGCTGGCCAAAAATGCACAATTTCTGCGCTGCAGTTCACAGAACATGGAGTGCGAATTGGATCGTGTTACTGAGGCATGCCATTGCATATATTATTGGCAGCTATATATCTGAGGAGTTGCATTTAATTAGACGTTACACATTGTCCGATGCAGCATTCCTCAGTAGCATGATCCACCCCATTCACCATGCACTGTTAATACCAGTACACACTATCCTTAAATCTCTACTAAATTACTTACTTAATTTTGTTCATAATGTTGATTGCGATTTTATACCAGAATTGTGTAGTTGTGATGTGTACATACTGTTTTTGTTTACTTTTATGTTTCGGTACATAAAGAAGAAAAATATATTTTGATGTTGGTTGCTATATTCCGTACAGTGCAACTGTACAATTCCCGAAAACTATTTCACAAACAAGACATACGTGTAATTGCCAAATAAGTGATACAATCTTGTATTATTTATGTTTCGTAAGTTCCTATTGTCGTTTGTTCAGTAGTAAACAAGAATTTTATTTCTATTCAAAGCATATTGGCAACACTACTTGCGTATTACGCATGCGCGGTGACTGAAACTGTGCGTTGCTCATGTGCGTGAACATACACTACGTTGAGGAATATGACGGGCTCTATCTGTGCGATCCAGTACAGAATTGTGTCTGGAACCAGCGTAGTTACGGTACACACTGTCGCAATGCTACTTGCACTGAATTTGATATGGAATTCTATACTGAACTGTGGATAATGTGTGAGATACTTAGTACAGTAACATTTCGGTTTCGAGCATATTATGTTCAAATGAATTTTTCTTCCTCCTGATGTGTGGATTGTGACCCAAAATATTAACATGAAATTTTACAACACCATGTATGCATTTTTCTTGCTATATTATTTTAAAAACCAGAAGAGTATTGTTAATTTTTCTATAGTAAAACTAAATTTATGTGAATAGACAAGCTGCATTTTGGATAATGCCCTGTGTAAATGCTAGAGAAATAGTTAGACCTATGAAACTATCATGATGTAACCCATTCTGAAGGTACTATAAATAAAAATGTTGATCCAGATAATAATGTGCAGATAATAAAACGTGGTAGCTATTGTGTGGGTGCTGAAGTTTGCATGTGAAGGGAGAGATCATCTGCCGCAATACAACATAGTGACGAAGCAATAAGGGAGGAACTTCTTTGTACGATACAGCAGGTTCTGCAGCAGATGTCATATTACAATCCTTGCGACTATGTTTAATTTACTATATACTAGCTCGAACTGTGTTGTACACTTATTGGTAAAGTGAGTATTGTGGAAGTAATGATGCCCGGATTATCAGTATTAAATTGCGTTTATTTAAGTAAAAAACTAACAGCATGTAAGAAAACTATTATTTTATCGCATTTAAAATATGTAGTTTACAATGTTTCATTTCGTTAACAAAGAACCATGTATCTTAAAAATTTTGCCCTTAGATAGTTCGGGCGTGTTTGCTCAATTTTTGTAACGCGACCTTTTCATTGAGAGGTCAGAGGTCGTGATATTATCTACAATTACAGTCAAATATTTTTTGGATTCGTGAGAATTTATCACCTGGTGTATGAACGGCGTCCGTTTACGCGGATATTTCAAGTTTGTACACAATCTACACTAATATTATAAATGCGAAAGTAACTTTGTCGCTTAACTTTTCCCCAACCGTAGCAAAATTCGACATAGATTGTAGCCTGGGACCTGAGATAGACGTAAGCTACTTTTCATTATTTGTGAGGAAAGGGAAAGGAGATAGGTATTTTAGAAAATGTAGCTTGGTTGCTAACAAGTGGGTTGTACAACTGTCGTTGTTGTAAGATCAAATCATCATAATAGTTCTTTAACTCCTTGGAATTGTCAGGAATATAACATCATAAGCTTAGGTTGAGAGTTGTTTTCTTAAAATTCACCCACTTACGATGAAAGTTTTGTGAGTTGTGCGTGCACCCGCGAAGGATTCTGAGTACAAAAAAAAAATATATATACATAAAGGAGGGAGGGGGGATTCTAAATGTGGTGCCCAAGCATTCTTATGTCGTTTATCTGGTTGCGATGAAATGTTTGTGAGTTGTGGTGAATACGCCTGCTAAGGTTTCTGACAAAAACATAATTTAAGGGGGCCACCTACCTCACGCATAAAATGCGTTGTAGTGTGTTCGTAAACAGATTTTTTTTTACGAAAATATTCCACATGCGCCCAGTTCGCCGAAGTACGGAAAAAAAACCATTTCGGACAAGGTCGGAACCTCATTGTTAAGATACCACGCTCATTATAAACACTGTTGCTAAACTCTCTAACGTAGCTAAAAACGGCCTTTTCATACTGCCATTCTTCAAAACGTAATAAACGGATGTATATGAAACTCAGATTGAGACCTGCACTGAACTTTTCTTTAAACGTTCCGCCAATAAAATTGTATGGTCACCGCTTAGTGTCCTATAGTAAAACCGGTTCGGCGGGAACCTTACGTGCTGCTTCAGCGCTTGGCTCATTGAGGCGATGCATTTTATGTGCGCTTCAAGGTCGACCTTACTGCTCCGTCGCTTTTGAGCCTTTAACGCGCAAGTAGGCAACACCCTTACAAGGACTCGGGGGATCGGAAAAAAGGGAAGGAGGGTAGAACGGGGCTCTTAACTAAAAACCATGCAAACGAAGTCGCAGGCAAAAGCTAGTATGTTAAGTATGTTAATATATAAAAACATTTATGCTTCTATATTTGAGACACTACAGTACCCCAGGTCCAAACTTTTTGGGGCCCCTCATATTTACCATAAACGTCTGTTTTTAGACAGCGCTCGTGAAAAAAATACCAGATCGGTTAGTAACACAGAAACCGAGAATTATTAATTTGTCTGAAATCCATACGTAATACCAATAAATTGCAATGATATCGCATAATGCCCAATAGAAAAAGAAATACTACCACGAAAACATAGCCTGCCAAATTAGATATCCACGAACAATGTGGTATTATTTTTTTACTCACGCACCAGTGTCAGCCATATTTCTTCCCTTTTTATTGCCTCCAGTGGGTAACCAAAGTGTCGTGCGAGAGCTACCTTAAGCGTACATCAAACGAAGTCCTTAATTAAATGGGAATTAAATATTAAATAGGGGAATATTAATCTGTTAATTTGGTTATTGTTTATCTTTATCAGATAACTGCAGTTTTTGCAATCATTGCTTAAAGTTGATGAGATTATGTAAGTTGTTTTCTCTGAGTATAGTTTACCATCGTAAAATGGAAATGAGTTTACTTTTACCAGGAAACAATTTCCAGGGGTTGACGGTTAAAGGTGATTGCAAAACCTAAAAGTTTATCGCCAAGTAGAAAGAAATCAACATGTTAAAGCTTCAGCACTTTCCATATATCGTGACTTAAAACGGCTTTTTCTTTGCGCGGCATTGTTGCGGTGGAACGCCATGGCTGCAGGGTAGTTCCTGCACGCACATTTCCCTCCATTCCAGGCGCCGCAACTCGTTTAGAAGGGATTTTCCCTTCCGCAGTCGAGGTCAGCCGCTGTTGACGTCTCACCCCGTCTCCACCCTTCTCCTTCTGTCTCTTGTGTCCTTCTCTTCCGTCCTCCGAGGCAACTAGGCCAGCGATGGAGAGCGAAATGAGTAGACAGATTCCCACGAACTGGACGGTAATTAACTTCTACGAAGACCATTCTTTGTCTTAATCACTCGTAACTAGCGGTCTTGTATACACAGTGGCATAGCCTGGAACCGTCCAGTCATAATACAGACGAACACCCTCGTTGTCTAGTAGCGGGAAATATAGTTGTGGGTGCAATTACCTTTACGCCTGTTTCTTCCCGATAGTTTGTACCTGAAGAAAAATTTTGTAGGAAGTGTTCCCAATGAATTATTTGGTAATACACACTAAATAATTAGTCGGTGGCCACAATATTTTAATGGTCACAGCAAAAATGTTTTTTGTAGCGGGAACAAAAAATATGTGGCATGGTAAATGCCAAAAAAAATAATATTTCGTAACTGCAACAAACTATTTTGCTTCCATCTGTAGACCCTTTAGTGTTAATCATACGTAGAGGCACGAGTATTTCGCGTATTAACCTGACAACAGCCTAGACTTCTCAGTCCTATACACACACTGGCCAAAGTCAATGTCCATTGGCTTCTAGCTGTAACACGTGTTACCACCACGACTTGTTTCCTTATTTATAACTGGCTTGCAGTCCTCAAAGATGTGTTGAAACAGGTGTCGTCTTATCACAGAAGGAGTAATGAAGTATACTTTATTGGCATTCAACCTGACCTAGAATTAATACTCGAAATAATCGTGCCTCTAATCATACGTCTATAACTACTGCGTCTATATACAGTCAGTCTTAAGGGCTTGTTCCCGAGTCTTTTTCAGACTGGTGCCAATAACTCAAATATTTTTTTAACCCAAAGTTTTGAAAAAATTTGAGTCAATGTGCAATCAAACGATGCACAATACTGCGGGCGCGTTTTTTTTTAAATAATATACCATTCGTCAGCAAAAAAATAATTTCTTTCATTTTTGCTTATTTTCACGTCGAAAAACGTGGTACTTTGGGTAATGAAATCTAAAAAACCGTTCAGTATAATTCTGCAAAAAAATTCAGCTACAAATTATAACATATAAGTGTCAAAAATGTGCAGCGAAATTTTGATATGAGTATTAGGTAGCAATAAAAAATTATTTTCGAAATCACCGCAAAACACCGTAACAAGGCCTTAATCTTGCAAGAGGTAAAATGGGACTTGTTGATCGTCGTACGGTTGGTTCTTGGTTCGTCCAGATTCCTCCGTGGTGTAACTCTTGAGCCGTGACCCAATTACAAGAGAATACAAATTCAGTCAATGTTTAACAACGTATTATTCATCATGGCCTGATATTTATAAATCAGGAAGGTTTTTGGTCGCTAATGCTATTGGCCGAACAAGTTTGTATACACAATCCCATCCTGTTACAAGTTTTACATGTGTCATGTGCAAGTTTTTTTTACATTACAATATTACTACAGTTTGTTGCGGTTTGTAATTATGTGTAGAATGTGTTCATTTTACATGAAAATATCAATGAAACCTTCAAGCTTCTACTACCAACAACAACTACACAATCGAACAATAACTGAAAATAATCCTTGTTGTTAGTATATTCTAAATTGTTTATACATCGTGTGTAATAGCGTTAAAACGTAGTTCATACAACAATCATTTTCCATTTTTTTTAGAGTTTACTAACACAAGTTCACATCAAGTACTTATAAACTAAATCGTAAGGAGTCTGCAATTTTTAAGATTTTGAGTATTCTGTATTTTTCAGTTATGATAACTGCAAGAACAACAGCGCAAACATAACATTCAGCACTTCATTCAAATAACGCCACATCAAATGCAGCTCTGCCGTTTTGTTTCCACTAGAATATTTAAAAAGAGTGAAATCTAAATAAGTATACACTTTTCAAATTATTTATATTTACCCTTTAAAATATTTTCGTGTGTTGTTAAACGGCGAGTAAACAGAAATTAAATGCAGACGAGAAATTAATAATTTTAAGAGTATACGTATTGTGAGTTGGTTGCTTTGGTGGGATCGACATTCCACGATTCTAATCTTAAAGAAAGAAGATGAGAGAACGTATAAAGTGGAGGGACTTGTTAAAGTTTATGGCAGCAAGATAAGGGATAGTAAAGTTTTTTTAAGATTCTAGATACTTCTCGCACAGGATACCATACCCGGTTTCCATTGAAAAGTTAACTACATAAATAAAAACGGAATGAAAAAAGTAGAAAGCAAATACTAAATAGTAATCCGTTTTTAGGTACATCCGTTAAGTAACTTTTCCGTAACTTTGAGTACATAAATTCTGGATCTTAAAGGGGAGTGTTAGACAATATATTGTATATTTAAAGTTTTTGAGTCACAAACATTTATTCGTATTGTATTGTCAAAATTTTCTCTTCGACAAAGCATAGTATATATTCTTGGTAAACTGCTTCTTGTCATAAATAATAATGGAATATCGATGTAGTTGAACTGCAACATCGTATGTCGAAAATGTAATTTCCCGCATACAGCCAACTTGTATGTCACTGATATACCTATATATTAATTAATATGTGTGTTACATAATTTAAAATGTATGTCCTTGTATGATAAATATGTCTGGAGAGTTATAACTATACTGTGTTTACTATGTTTTTCAAGTGCTTTTGCCTTTCTGACATACGACGTTGCAATTCAACGACATCGTTGTTTCATTAATTTGACGCGAAGAATCATTGCAAGTGATTTGTAGGTTAACTTTCCAGAATTATGTTATAATGATTCTGTATGGCAAGGTAATGAAATATTCCATTATTATTACTTATGTCAAGCTGTTTACCAAGAATATATCTTACACTTCGTAGAAGAGAAAAATTTGATGATAAAATTTGAATATAATTTTATGGCTCAAAAATGTAAAATAGAATAACATTATCTAATAGCCTCCCTTCTTTATAAATGTGGTATAAGAGCGTAAGTCGCAATAAAATGTAAGCTCTTTGAGCAAATAAAGCCTAGTTATCTCACATGTTTGAGATGATATAGAACGCAACTTAATACCAAATATGCAACACAAGAATGGTCCTGTAATAAAAACGCAGCCTGTTGCTACACAACTCGTAGAGAGCAAAGAGATGTTAAAGAGAAATAAAAACGTTGCTGGGAAAAAAAGGGACGTAAAAATGCATTTATGTTTGACAAAAAATTTACATTACATTTTGATTCGACAAATGCTATGGATGAAATTAAGCAGTTCAGATTGCAGATACGTTGTAGTCTGCCGTAATGCAAACTAGGATACCGTGGAATGTACGATCTTCTGTAATGAATGTAGAATGTTGAATTATTCTCAAATTATGTCAATATTATTTCACAGTATAAACTATGTAAAAATAACTAACTTCCTGCCTGCAGCAGTTGCTGGTTGCTAGAAGTAAACGCAGGCCCTGTGCAGGTACACTTTTCCAGCCTTTGCGAAATGATTTGGGTTAACATAGTTATTGGACCTTTTTATTCAGCGTTTTTTAAGTAAATATTTACAAGGGCCTGAAATTACAAAGGAAATATTACACCACGAACAATTTTAACAATTTAACAATATTTAGTCAGAGGAGAAATTATTTTTAAATAAAATAATATTGTTTGCTAACATGTTTCGTTAACCATAGGATTGCTTCGACTGAGAAATTCGGCGCCAAAAATAAAATAAAATTCTCCACATATATAGTAGCCCTGAATAAAGAAATTTACTTACGATAAATTACAAATAATATTTGTCCTCACGAAATTTCATAATTATTTTCCCGCAGTTGACAAACACGGGAAATGTAAATAGATTAAAAGCGTCCCAGAGTCAACACACGTGACTAAAGTCACGCAATCCTATGGTACTTTTGTGTGACTACCTCAGTCATCACTGGTAACGTTAATTATTAACACCGAACGAAAAATAAGTGTAAATGTCAACATCACGAAATGTTATAAAAAAGTTATGTTATATATAAAAAACAGTGACACATGCAATGAAGACAGTTTCCTAGAACCAGTGAAGGCAAATTATATTAAGTATGTCGTTTAAAGTTTTGCTCATTCATGAGAGACCGTATCCACTCAAACGGTGCTTACATAGACGAGGCAAATTATGTTTTAGATACGCATAATATCTCTACAAAGAAAATTAACAAACATGACCTTGTAAACACCGATACGGAAACCTAAGATCTACAACTAACCGTAACAGAGTAGACTAGGTTGTATCTCCTGTGTCTGGCCTGTGGGAACCGTGGCGGACAATGCTCACTGCCTGGCAGGTTTCTTCCAATACACTCCTGTATCCCCGTCCTTGCATTCCACGGTGCCCCAGCCCCATCTCATTTCACTCACGTGACCGAATAATGCCTTGAGATTAGTAACTATTTTGTCTCATAAAAATCTAGAAAAGCGTGTGCTATGTTGTCTATATTGTCAATTTCCGGAAAACATAATTGTTTTTTGTTATAAGAAGAAATTATGAGAGTACGGACATATACGTAATGTTTTGGTCAACTGATATGGAGGACTTCGTATGCCCTTATAAATGTTTCAGAGAACATATTTGTATTGTTTTACTGTAGATGGTAAGGTAACGACTGCGTATAAGATAAATTTTATAGTATTGATTTTTTTTTTTTTCAGGATTTCCTTATTACCGGTTTATTTTCTGGGAAGTATTTGTGAGAGCAAGAGTCACGATGTTTTATAAAGAATGAGCAATTTTTGCCCGGTAGATAATTAATGCAGGCAGACGAACTAGCTCAGCTGTTGTAGGCTGAAGTGAAATTGTGATGGAACGTGTTTTGAAGGCAACGATGTTCTCTTTCAAGCCAGAAGGTCGCATGTCAGGAAGTGCCTCGCCGTAGCAAGGGTGTAAAAGTGCGTAGACGCCAGTCTGGGGAGATTGATGACGAAACACGAACAGATACTCAAGTAAAAATTGCTCTCCTCTACACAAGGAACGGACCATAGAAACTTTCATAAGGCGACAACAACCACTAAAAGGAATTTCTTTAAGAAAAAACTCAATAGCGTTTGTAAATTACATACATGATAAAATACAAATTCTTTACAGCACATATTTGGTTTCGGCAAGAAAAGTACTTTTTTTTAAATGACTCACAGAAATGTACCTCAATCACATGACCATTTGGACTAAGGTATGCAGTAATGGAAACTAAAGATTTAAGTGTTTACAATTAAAATAGTCAAACAGTTAGTCTTCGCAACAGCGGTGATAATTTTTCTAAGAAAAGACATAAGTTTGGTGTTTCAAAATCGGTTTTCTTCCGACCAGCGCGGCGGCAGCAGATCTGTCGCGAGTGTGACGAGAAGGAAAACATATCTTCAGCACCAGAACGTCAGAGCGAAACCATTTATACTACATCGTGTGGCGGCTGGCGAGAGAGCTTGTTTACTATGTAAATATGGCGACCTGACAGGAACTGTTCATGCACTCGAAGCAAACAAAACTACCTCAAGTATGATTCACTCGCTTTTTTATACGACCTACTTTGTGAAATGGTGTAAATAAGGATACTTTTAAAAATATGTTCTACAAAGTTCTTTAAACTGCCCACGTTCAAGTTGGTACGCTTGCATTTGGAAGGCTTAGACTTATAACGGTGCAAGTCAGTTAAAATTGTTTTCTCGTAAACAATTGTTTGCAATCATGCAACATTCAGTACATTCTTGCGATACTGTAATTGTATCCAGAATTCCAGTTGAGAGTGAAATATTTTTTTCAGCAAATTCTGTTGAAATATGTGTAAAATATGAATAACAACAACACTGCTAAATATTTCTGACTTACACACCAGTATGAATCTCTGCCCCTCATTTGTAGCTACTATTACTCACGTATTTTTGTGCAGAAACTGTTTTTCTCGTGTATTTAAACCGTTTATGTGAATAAACTTTTTAAATCCTGAAAGGGTGATGATATCTTAACCAATCACATAGAATAGTGGGAAACAGTATTTATTATGCAAACTTATTTTTCAGGGCAAAAAGGTTACATAATATTGGCTAATTATTGACTCGCAGTAAATTTAATTAAATCAATAGGAGAGCGTGGTGTGATACAACATTTTTAAGTTGCCTTATTTAAGATTGTACCATATCATTACAGGTGCGTATTAAATCATGACGGAAGAAGCAAAAATTATCAAATAGGAAAACTGTCTTGCAAGCTACGATTACAAGAGTTATTTGAGCGCTAACATAGAAATTTTTAGTTCTGGTTGTATTTATGTGTAATGAGAATGATGCAGCAACGAAAAATACGTGCCTACACAGTAAAAATTTTTGGAGAGTGTGGAAGTTCTACACCCTTGCACAGTATAGAGAACTACAATATTTCAGTTTGTAAATAGAGCAGCTGTTGTTCACCGTTACGACACAAGTCTGGTAACCTATTCAGCTGACTTTCCTAAAAAGTAAAGGAACATCACCATTAATGTGTTATGAAAAAATTTAACCTGCCTACTTTGTTATTTCTTTTAAACGTGTCTTACAATTAGGGCAAGTTACAAAGGTAAGTTGCAAATAAAGTACGTACTTTGGACATACTGCAGCAAATAATGTGCAACAGGAAACCAGAGAATACTCACAGATATCAGATAACTAACAAACTTAATGATTTTGTAGGCAACTTTGAAGTAAAGGAAAACATATGCAATTCCGCAAGGAAGTGGGTTGTTTGTAACTCGTTGACTGAATTCCTTTAGGAATAGCATATGTTTGCCTTAATTTTAAGCTGCCAACATAATCACTTTGGTTGTTTACTTTCCAGTTTTCTGCAATGTCGTGTGTCCTAAATACTACTTCGATTCGTATCCTACCTGCTTTATTAACACCCAATGTACGTAGGTATTGTGTATTTAGAAATAATTTCTTACACTGTAGAGAAAACCCAATCCTCAACGGGAACGGCCACCACGTTTGTCACATGAGAAAATCTGGAGTGACCTTGTCGGAAATCGAACCTGAATCGCCATGGTGGAAGGCGAGTGAACTGATAAACTGGACAGCATACATACAATTGCTTTCAGGATTAGGTAATACAACTTATAAAGAGTAATAAACTTTACTTCATTTATGAAATGACTCGCACACTAACCTTAAATTAATCCTAAATTATGAAGTTCTTCAAACCTTAAGTTATATTTGTTACAAATGTAGGCATGTATTGTGTTTGGAATGACTGAACTTAAACTATTTAAACGATCTTTTTAAATGAAGGTATGCGCTCCGACAGATAACTATGTTCATGTTTTTAGTTGCAAAACTAACATATGATTTTACATTTTTTTAAAATTTACAGGACTGTTTTATCAAGAAAATGTTTCAATAAAATAATTAACACCGTATGTTTTACAGTGCATATATAAGCGAAGTATATTTTCATATACTCCAACACTTTTACTCAAATAACTTCAAATCATGAAAAATCACATAAGCGCAATTCACGACAGCTTTGCTCTAATACATATAACTTCAGAGAACTTGGCCAAATTTCAACTAAGATGAAGAAAGATGAAGAAAGGCCTTTATTCTGACATTTTGATTTAGGGACCCATAAATAATCGAAAGTAAGAAAATATAAAAGTGAGAAAATAGATAGTAAATCATGGAGGTTCTGTGCTAAGATCTGGAGGCTTTCTAGCAATCGTGTACCTTGTTAACCTAAGTAAACGTAATTAACTTGGAAAATCTCTGCGATAGTTAAGGAATACTGTTTAGTCCTTGTTGTTGGTGTACAGTGAAGTAGTCTTAAACTTGGATTAACACTTTAACAGTATTTAATTAAGTAGTTCCTCCTACAAACTTTCAAATGCGGTTGCATATACAAGGGATGCCCCTACAGTTCTAGGTTAAAGGGCTAAGTTTCTGCGCGTGTTTACACAGGCTTCTTTGAACTGTTCAATTTGCCTCGCAATTCTCATAACAGCCTAATTTTCTCTTCAGTTTCTCTTGAATACGGTTTGTTTGCAAGATCGTTAAAAGGGTTTATAAGTTTGTCTGCTCGCTGGGTTTCCTTTATAATAAATTAGTAATAGTTATACTCGGAAATATCTGAAAGTCAACGTTTTCAGTTAAGTGTAAATATCCATTTTCAGAAATAAAGTTAAATAACAATTCCTTTATTTTAAGAAATGCAGCATTCATTAAAAAGATAATGAAAGTAATTACTGGCAGCATTTAGAGACGGACGTGGTAATGATAGCATACAAAAATGTAATTTCTTTCTGTTCTTCGTAATCAAATTAGGAAACATGTATTCATTGAATTTCCGTCTTACAAAGTTACCTAGTTTTAACAGTCGTCATTAATTATTATATGTACCGCAGTAACTTTATGTTAGTTTCACATCCTTCTAGTATTATTCATTGATAAAATAAACGTCTGCAAATTAAAATATTTACATAATTTCATGGGAATTATTTATAGACGATTCTAATTGAATATTTAAACTAAGATAGAATTACCTTTACACAGAAAAAAAAGTTTTAAATTCGAAATAATTGTAACCAAAAATTAAATATTAGGAACATACTAGTTTAATTTTTAACTAGACATATTTTCATATAAACCATGCATTACTAATTACATTATTAATAAGGGGTGAAAAACGTAACTGAAAACAGTTTTTATTTACTGTTTTAGGTGATTTTCCTAACGTAAACATACTAATGTTATTTAGATTTCATAAATAACTGATCTTATATATTTCCGCAGAAATTACCAGTGATATTAAATGCTTCGATCAGATTGTAATAAAGTTACATATTCGAATGTTTACTATCCTTGGACTGTACTTGCGTCCAAACTTCTGCCAGTCTGAAGAACACATCTCACTCGACAATCAGGAGCACACAGTTATTTGTTACAGAGGACTTTATAAATTACACAGCAGCAAAGACTGAATGAAAGCTTCTTCCGCATCACTCGTCCATCGTGAATAACTGTCATTAGCACACGCTTCAAACCACAGCCGCGTAGTTTCATATTCATAGGGACGACTGATTTTAATAGCCTATATCCCTTAGGGGATGCGTCCTTCTTTGGTGAGAGATCACTTAAGGCGCCTCCCTAGATAGACTGAGTCTCTGTGTGTGTGAGGTAGGAGCGATAAGGTTGCCGTTGAACGAAGTATGTAGCGTATTATCGCCTCTCCGTGCAAGCTACTCAGCTGGTGTGCAGTGATTTACTATTATTATTTTACCTTTGTGACTTTAAGCGGTGGCTACATTATTTTATTTGTAAGCGGCGTAGTTCAAAGTCTAACACTTGTTTCTATAGTTGTGGTTTTTTAATTTTTTTTTTCTAAGAAACGGTGGTCTGGAAAACCCATTTTTGGCCATTCTATGGGCCCAAAAATGATGTTTCTAATAAACTTACTGAATTTTTTAATCTATAGCGACATAGTTTGAAGTGTCAATATCATAATAATAATCGAAACCCTTTCGTTACCTTATATACTCTGCACGTAAGTGTACAGAAATTAATTAAAAGAATAATTCGTTATGAAAATGCTTTAGAACTATTATAACTTAATTCTGCATGTCAATTGTTAAAGTTATAAAACATATAATCAGATCAGAAACAATCTTACAACATGCCATAGGTTTCTGTTAAAAAAACAAGCCGTGTTTTGACAGTGTATCTGGTATTTCTAGTCAAGGAAAGCAATAAGGCTAACTCAGACATAATCCCTACAAGAAATATGTACACTGTGTTAATAACTTCAACTGCTGCATATATTTTAAAAGAAAGTGGGAATATACAAATTTACAGAAAATTTAAATGCTCTCACTTTACCAAGCACAAACTAGATAATATAGGCCTAGTTAAATTTTTACTGAAACGCGCCTAGTTTGGTTTTGTTGACCTGATTCTATGTTTGTTGTACTTTACTTTGCTCTTCCGTTGAATACGCCTTTCAAACAAACCACCCAGTGCTTCGTTAACAAATATTTGTTTCGACATAAACTTACAAAATATATTATAGGCGGTTCGGGATAAAGTGAGCACTCGAAAAAACCTGGCTAAAGATCTATTTTCAGCCAATTCGTATCGTTCCGCGCGTAACGGCTAACCACAGCAAATGTCTTACCTCTCTGGACACGTCACTTGATGTTTACGCGTGTCAGATATACTGTGCCGTAGGTAGGTACATATATTATATTTTGATAATAATAGTTTATTAATTATATAATGTACAACTATGTCGCTTTCGGTTGATTTTGTTTCTGTATTGTTGCATTTAAATAGGAAAATACACGGAACTACATTGCGTAATTTCGTTGCCAACCATACAAGCAGTAAGGGGACTATAAGGGGACTATCGGTAATGTTGAATTATATGCAGTAGCGGCTAGTGATATTTTTCAAAGGTTAAATTTTTAGTGCTCACTTTATCCCGAATCACCTATACTATTACCTTGCCTTTACCAAACCCTATAGCCAAGGATGTAACTCATCTGCCATATAAAATTGCATTCAAGCATAACAATTCTTCAGTTTAGAATTTTCCGTAATCATTAACGGCAATTTATCACGTAATCTGAGGTTTCATATGAAAGCAGAGACATTAAAGACTGCGTTTTATAAACTATTCTAAGTGATTTTGAAACATCAGTTAAAAAAAAAAAAAGACAGGAATTTGGTTTCCATACAAAATTACACTTACAATGCGAAATGAACATTTAACGAATGTATTTTAATTCAATTTACCACAACTGAATATGAATTTCATAATGTATAAAAATCCTTTTTAATGTGTTTATATATATTCGGAGTAGTTAAGGCAAAACGATAAATCTGGTATTCAGAAAAAAAAAACACTTTCTACTGATTTTTATCTGCCGATTTAATATTACTACAGGTCTAACAAAAATTGTGCAGTTTGCATAATGATTTTGGGCTACATTTTCCTGCCTGAAAAACTGTGTACGTATTTTGACATAAGTACCTGGCTAACTGATTGTATTTTAATGTAAAATAAAACGCATCTCCTTAAAATGTGTTAATTTGCTTGTGTAGGAAATTAAACTTCACTACCAACGTGAAAAATTTAATACCAGCGCAGAGCTCCGCCACATTTTAATTTCCTACTGTAAGTCTGCAGTTGTCAACTTGATACTCGTCTGCTTATTACATGGATTGAAGAAGTTTTTATAGACAATTACAATTACGAGACTGAAGCAATATTGAATAAATCAGTGAAGTTCATGACACTTATGTAGATTGCAACCTATGAAAGTTGAAAGGAAAATTACTAAAGCATCTTAATGTAAGATATATATTTTTTATAAAGTCCCACATTAAAATTTCTTCCTATTAGAATTACATACAATTCTTTTGAAATATTTTATTTTAGATATGAATCAGTTGCAAGAATGTAACTTTACCACGGCAGCGGTGTTTATGTAAACATTGTAGACCATCTTCATTGTTATTAATACCCCTAACAATTCCAAAAACGAGGTAAATAAAAATGTAAGGATGAGATAAGACATGAACATCAATATATCGCCATAGTATATTATTGTGACACTCGGCATGGCTTGTAAATACAATACTCACCTGATATTTACACTTGGAATTCGTATATCTTAACTAAACTTTGTTTTGAATTCAACACTAAGCACAACTTTATGTCACGAGCATTTGCGCTGATCGCACTATTCAGCTAAAGTTCTAGTTTATCTATTTCTCTCGCAGTACCTAGCATATTTCGGTTTACGTTGACGGTTTAAAAAATCGTGGCAGTTATGCAAATAGTTCTCGGAATAATTTTGGTATTAAGTAATTTTTGTTCCATCTTGTCCAATAAACGTGTCGTTCGTAAGCCGTATACTTACGCAAGCTCATAATATTAATATATTAGCTTAAAATCAGTTTACGTACAGTTTGTCGTTTTTAGCATAGCTTCCAGTATTGAAGTTTATGAATTTTGGGAGACACATAAGTTCAAAATTATAAAAAGTACAGTTTTCTACTACATACACTTTAAATGTCAAGTACATACACGTGCATATAATTACACAGGTCCAGACACACACACACTAACACAAACATACATATGTATATATATATATTAAAAATTGACACAGTCTTTTAAATACATAATTAGTTAAATTAAACGGCAGTAATTTTGTAAGACAAAACAGATAGTTTTGTAATTTCTCGGAGAATAATTTTATTAGACTATTAATGGAATTCTTGTACATATATTTCACGTAACCTGTAGAGAGACAGATCTTCTTCACTAACCTGCTCGGGGGACGACAGATCTACACAAAGCGACTCTGTCTACGTCAGTTGTCGTCTTACTTCGAGTTATTTACCTACTACTTGTTTCTCTTGACATTCAACTACAACCTCGTAGCCTGGTCTCAATACTCATTCCATGTGTGATCCCAGCAAGGATCTGGATACTCGTGAGCTGAGATGAGGCCAATCTCTCTGAGGAACGGAAAGTGTACAACGTAAACCCGGCTTCCTACATTTGTGCTGAAGAAATGCTTTCTCGTTTCCTTGAAGTTTGACGTAGGCTGATTTTTAACTTCTTAATAATTTCAAAGATTTCGGAAATATATACTAATGGATTTCTGCAAAATATATTATAGGCTTAAAAAATGTAACATTTTGTAATATTTTAAAACGTTCATTGAGAACATTTTCATCTACGAAAATAACGTTGCAGAGAACTTTTGTTCAGTAAAGCCTTCCTGACAAGACAATTCTTTGTCTTTCCAAGCTAATTTTAAAAGAAATTACAGGAAAGTGTCTGATCATACGAAAGTGTAAATCAAGTCGCTCTACAAGCAGTACAACTGAAGCTACTAGCGGCGATGATATGAGGCCCTAGAGCTGATCATGTCTCGCATGCACACAAACACGCATGTATTTTATGTGTGTATAATGTATATATTTAATAATTTAAATGTCATCAAAGCCTCAGAAGTAAGCAGACGGCTTCAATTTGTTTCATTTATGAACCAATTAAGCAGCTAATAAGCTTAGTTAACCGCTTACTATAGTAGACTATTGTGTGTGTGTGTGTGTGTGTATATATATATATATATATATATATATATATATATATATATATATATATGTTCATGCGTCTGTACGACAATCAGGCCAAAAATTTAAGCTTAGTATTAATCATACTGCTTCTTAAACTATTAAACTATTGTAAGTATTTAATGATACGATTTAAGCATGAGACTATACAATCAACGTTACTGTTGTCAGAGACAGTCATGAAAGGCTACTGGTAATATTAGGCATTTACGGTAAATACTCAGTGATGTTTAGATACATTTATCTTGTTATCCGATATGTACTCGTTATGTTAACATGACTGGAGGGTAGCTACATAAATATAAATCAATTCTACATGTTTGAGAAGCGCAGCATAAGGAAGTTTACTTTGATATGAGACTACAACACTCGGGACGCAGACTTACTACTGGACTATAGTAGGCATATGCTTGCCTCTTGAAAGATGACATTAGAAGAGTCTCTATAATGGAGAGGTGATGGAATGATAATGGTGGCGGAAACAGGAGACCCCCCGAGAAAACCCGCCGACCAGCAGCACGGTCCGGCATTATTCCTATATATGAAAATCCTGGGAATGACCCAACCGGGAAACGAACCTTGGTCGCCATGGAGGGAGGCGAGTGTTCTAACCACTGCGTCAATTGTGGTCCCGAAACTCCGGCCAGAAAAACATTGGAAGAAGAATATTGCCAATGAAGAAGTCACCCTTCGTAGCGATAAAACCACTTTCGCAGGAATATGTGCTTCTCTTTTATTGACTGGTCGTATTGTGCGTTTATAGTACATAACCATATATGTGCTCGCATTACTGTATGTTGTAACGTGGTTCAATAAAAGTAGTGAATGGGCGCTTATAAGACCACGTAACGTTGGACCGACCATGAATTTTATCTGACATGTCACCAATGTTATCTACGCGCCCCTCAGTTGACGCGTTGTTAGGGAATATTACGCACTGTTATCTGCGCAGGTAATTTGTACCTGATACACGTTACAGATAAAAAAATACAGACTCACGTACAGAAACAAATGTTTTTGACATCAATTTGCGGTAAGTTGAAACTTTACGAAATTAACTGTTGAAAACAATTACTAGGAATACTTCCGCTATTACCATGCAAATATGTAAGCAAATGAAAAAGCAATACAGTATTGTTTATTGTTATGCGTCCGCGAGTATGAAAATGATTCGTAATAATTATTTTAAAAGTGAGTTAAACACGCCTGTTATACGATAGTTGGAGGATGGTTGGGTTGGTATTGATGTCGTAGAAATAGTTCTTCTGTATATTACGAACAGCGGCTAAAATATTGAAAATCGTTTAACGGAATATATACATAATGTGTTCCAGGAAATTAAATAAAATGTTAATTTATATTTAGCATATATTACAATAGTTTGGAGGTGACGTAGTTAGTGGGGTGGATGAACAATGTATTGTCGGCTCGCAGTGCAGCCAGCCTGGCAATGTTGTTGTTGACGTCTGGTGGAAGGATACACAGTTGGTGTGAGAACAGATCCAAGCTAGATGGAGAGCTTTCAGTAGGTGTCAAGTTATCGTACGGCGGGTATAAGTCAAGACTGGGATATTATTATATTGGTTAATGCCACTAATAATTTCGATAAACCGGTTGAAAGGTTTGTTTATATGTGAGGGGCGCTACGAGGGACTTCGGCTGGCACATGTATTGTAATATCGCCTCTACGTCCAATGTCGTAAAGCGCGCAGTATTCTCGCCGCAACGTTATCTAAGAGAATTTAAGCAGTGACCCTGCCATATTATTGAACCCGTCACTGTAGCAGAGTGCAATATAGTTGTAGGCCTCAATTTCTAACAAATCTTTTACAAATATCTTGAGAAACAACCGTCTGGAAAAGCCATTTTTATCCAAGTTTGAGATCTTTAAATAAATGCTTCCAATGTGCACTGTGTCTTAAATGTCGTATTCACAAGTAGTCTGAAGTGGGTTTTCTTTCTGTAAATAAGCATCGTGGATGGCCGTTTACTGGCCTCTGAACAAAAACGTTACTGCGAACACGCAGAATGCAGTTCAAATACCAGCCAGGCGGCAGCTTTAATGCGTGATTCTTTAATCAATGGTTTTCCTGCCCTAGAATTCAGGAATAACAAAACAAAATATCCTGTTATTTTAACGATTATTGGCCAGGTAAAAATTACTATTATTACTACAATAGTCTCATTGCCCAGAGCACAGATAGACGAATGCACTGAAAATATTCAGCTTAAGGAATATGACAGTAAGGGAAAATGTGTAATCGCAAATTGCCACTTTTCATGTATGCTGTAAAAAGATTTATTGTTTTGTATAAACATTTGCGATATTATACTGATCCGGTTTTAAACTTGCGTTAGGAAAATATCCTTTCTGCTTTTGTTAATTATGATTTCTATTTTTCAAGTTTTTCCGGAATCATTTTGGGGCATTCTGGGATGGTTCTTTAGTACAAGCTAGAGCAAACATAACTCCCATACCATTCCCAAGCTCTTTATTTTTAAACATTTTGATGTGGCTTTTGAAGTATTAAAAATCAAATTAGGTTTCTTAATCTTAAAAAATAATAATAATGTAGTACCGACTTGGCGTCTAAACCTGTTTAGAAATTAAAAATACGATGTTGATTGATTGAAAGTGATTTTTTTTCTATTGATATTGTTCACTCTGTTTTCCGTCTCTTGCTCGGTTCATATTAAATATCTCATTATTTTTCCGACAACCAGTTTTTTTAATCTATGGAGTCATCTGCCTTTGACTTAACGAAGTATTTTCATTTATTGTTCACGTCACTTACAAAAATGTATTCCTCAATTTAATGTGTTATTTGAGACACGGAATTATGCGATACATGATATTTTGTTAGTATAAAATATAGAATTTGGGGGTTGTCTCGTAATTAGTATTAAAATATAAGACAATGAAATTTTCACTACATAACAGCTATAAGATTACGCCCTTTCTCTCTGCGACTCCTTTAACTTTATCTCGTAATTTGCAGTGCATAAGAAACATGTAAAATCGCATTTGGAGAAAAACTAATTATTTACTTATTTCAGTCTCACACAGCTAACAGTAGGCTCACTTAAGTTAATAAAGTTCTGCTAAGTAATGCTTGATGTCACTTTGGCTCTGAATCTCTAAAGTAAGCCAAAAATCTTAGTTACAAGTTAGCAAAAGTAAAGTAAATAAACCTAGGAAACTAATTATGTACGTGAAGGGAGTCGAAGTATAATCAGTTTTCAAATAATACCGATAGTGTTGCAGGTCACTGGACACGAGACATTGTTGTAATACACCTGAGTGTACAGAGTACAGTCACTGTCCTTGTTCACTTTTGATTACTACAAGGCCTGGGGCGGCCACAATACAATCATCCCTCCCTCCCTCTATGTGCTTTTACCGCTCCCCATAACTGGTTCAATGCCTTACGTAGGATGACGTGTTATCTAGCTTGTAGAGAATGTTCATGTTTGTGTCGTAACTGAAGAATCAGGGTAGTAACTGAAAATATAAATTCGTAGGATCATAACAGTTTATGATTCCGTCTGCAATTCGGTACATAATTTCTCATTAAAAATTAGTCAAAAGACTGTGCGAATTTTTATCTCAAATTTTATATTTAATTGACTCTTGCATAATTTCAAATAATTTCTTCAGATATAATGTGCACCACGAGAGTTAAGTTAGTTACCAAATCCCCTGTTATAATTTCAAGTAAAGTTTATTAATATCTCAAATCAGGAAGAAATATAAAATAGGCTAATTATCAGCATGACGAGTAATACGGGCTGTCAAAGTGCCTACCCAACTGTGGCGATCACTGACTGCTGTACTATTTGTGGTAAACATGATCAAATATGTATTACAACAAAGTACATTTTACAAACAAGAGCTGCAAACTGGCGAACTTTTCTAGACTTGTGTATGCCGTTACAAATATATTGAGAAATGATTTTATTTTGCATAGTTATTATATTTGTAAGTTCTGCTGAGTATAATCAAGCAGAACTTGTTTATCTTATATAAAGAAGACAGAGGATTCTATAAAATTGTTAAACACTGATGAATTCTGTACACATATAACTTCCCTTTGTAACTGAATTGTAATGGACCAGCGAAATTTGTTTGTTACATTTCAAAACCAAATAACAAAGAAAATGTATTTTCTAACAAATACGTATATTATCTTTACGATAATTGTGCAATGGGATTTGGGGTATGAAACTTGATTTTTCTGTCTTAGTGGTGCCTTTTTTTTATTCTTATTTTCTTATTTGTTTGATTACATTTATGAAATCTTATGTTGTGTGTGCATCCTGCTGACTAAAGCGGGCTCTGCTTATTTATGTTTTCCTTTTATTTGTAGCTTTCTTCTATATGCAATGGAGTCTGTCCAAAAACAACATTAATTTACAAATGCGTAATATAATACACGTTACCACACTGGAAGCGAAGTAATTGTTGTAGTTACACATACTTCTGTTAAAATAGGAAAAACAGTCTTGTTTGGTTGTGGGGGCATCTGGATATTCTTATTTAACAGTTTACTCTGCAAAAGAAGTTACCAGCAACTTTCTGCTACGGAACGCGGTTATATCTTCAGAAAAGTTTGTTGTAGAAACATTGTAGATACCAACGACAACCAAACAGGACTGTTGTCCAAATGTTAACATAAGTATGGTAAGTACAATATTGTAGTGCTATTTGAGGCACGTTTATTTCGCGTATTGATTCTAGGTCAGGTTGAACGTCAATAACGTATACTTCGCTCCTCCTTCTATGATTAGACGACATCTGTTTTAACACACATTTGAAAACTGCAAACCGGTTACAAATTAGGAAACAAATCGTGGAGATATCACGTTGTACACGTTTGTACTGTTAGAAGCCAATGGATATTCGGCTTCAGCCGGTACACGTATAGAACTGCGAAGTCTAGGCTGTTGCCAGATGAATACGCGAAATACTCGTGCCTCTAACAATATGGTAAAATTGTTACATAGTATGGTATGAGGCAATACGCAAACCGTTTTTAGAAGTAGTATATTTAACAAGATAATGTGTGATATATTTTTGTGTAGTCATGAAGGTATCATTTATTAATTTGTTTTTGTTTTCAGATGACAATAGTAAGGAGACGTCGGTAAGACTCATTTAAATAAAGTGAGTGCGAAGCAGATGATTTATAACAAGTGAACGTGTGAGAAGTGACATAAGAAGGAAGTATCGTGTGTAGAGAGACTAACAATGAAGACTGAGGAGGCAGGTGAGCCAACAACACAACACAAGAGAACAGAGAGGTGATCACTGACATGACAGACATCGCAGTGCTAGAGGTGTACGACTTGCTGGCCTCCAGCAACTCCACGCTACTCCTGGAAGCTCGCAAGTCCACGGCGGCTCCTCCCACAGCTAGCTGGGGTCCCAAGCGAGACCCTCTGTCTGTGGTGTTGCCAGTCACAGTGGTGTACGCGCTCATATTCCTGCTGGGTGTTGTCGGCAATGTGAGCACGTGTGTGGTGATTGCTCGTAACAAACACATGCACACTGCTACCAACTACTATCTCTTCAGTCTGGCCGTGTCTGACCTGCTGTTGCTAGTCTCTGGTCTGCCGCCTGAGATGTACTCCATATGGTCCAGGTATCTGCCACATTACACCTTCTTCTATGCACCAGTTGACAGAGAAATGTAGAGTGGAAATCCTAAATCATCTAACTGCTAAAAGAGACAGAATTGAGTTTATTGCATCAAAATGAACTATGACAAACTGTACTATTGTGGACATAAGTCAACAACAAATAAAGGAGAAAATAATAAATACCCACAAACAAAAGTCGACTTTTTTTGGGGTGTTTATTAATTTTTCCTTTATTTGTTGTTGACTTATGCCCATAATAGTACAGTTTGTCATAGTTCATTTTGATGTAATAAACTCAATTCTGTCTCTTTTGGCAGTTGGATGATCCTTACGGAATGTTTCAAGTCATGTTATTTTGGTTTATGGATGTGTTGTCTACAGCCGACTAGGCATGTTTTCTCTTTTTTTTTTTTTTTTTTTTTTTTTTTTTTTTTTTTTTTTTTTTTTTTTTTTTTTTTTTTTTTTTTTTTTTTTTTTTTTTTTTTTTTTTTTTTTTTTTTTTTTTTTTTTTTTTTTTTTTTTTTTTTTTTTTTTTTTTTTTTTTTTTTTTTTTTTTTTTTTTTTTTTTTTTT
>PNEQ01103951.1:0-19026 GCA_003012365.1 Medauroidea extradentata
ATTAATTGATGGTAGACTTTTCTTGTGCTTTAATTGTCAAAGTTAATTAACGTGTCTGTGACACAGGAGTAATTGTGTGCATAACTAATTGTGTTGTGAGAGTTCTAGTTGATTACTGTTTTGTGTATTTCGTAGCTTTGTGAGCTATTAAATCCAGTACTTAATTTAACTCTTTTATTTGTTATTATAAGACCTCTATCCCAAAGAACTCATGGGAATTGCCTACATTGAAAAGTTTGTGTGCTCCTCAAACTTGTAACAATATTAACATATCTTGGTGAACGAATCACTGCAATAATGCACGAAAATTCCATTCATTACAAATCACTTTGTACCTGCACAAAAATAGTGAAATTTTCTGTTTTAAGCCTAGTACACAAGGGCATCTTACTTGTACATAAAAATTAGCACCACCAGTGTAGCCTACAAGAAAGGTAACACTAGCTAGCAATCTATCAAATCAATTAAACAATTCACGCGGCCAACTTTATTGTACAAGAAGGTATACAACGTCTGCATAACGAATACAGATTTTTAATTACATTTAGGGTATTGGAGGTAATTGGTGTAATATTTACAGTCAGCACCAAACATGAATCATAAAATGGAATTGTTGTCGGTTGTAGGTGATATTCTTGCTTAAGTGACATAATGCAAGATCCAGCAATATTCCTTCAATAGTTTATTTTTGTGCCGCTAGACACTATTTGTTTGAAAATACTTAATATTTTAAGATATTTCATTAGAAAACAGTTACGAATCCATAAAATTAGTTTGATTATATTTAAATTGAACTAATAAATTACGAAAACTAAGTGCCCCTATTCCGCACTACCTAACATACGGCCTAAGTCATTGTATGCTAGCCTCTAGCTTACAAGGCGGGTCTTCACACGACGAAAATTCCGTACAAGTCGAAGTGAACAAGAAGTTTCTGCTCACGAAAGAGTACCGTGTAGTAGGGTGTATATTACATACCTATCTACCTGTACCAAGGTTCTGCAGCCTATATGTGGCAAACTTCATACGCAGTTACGCGCTATCTTTACGGAGCCGCTGTAATGTCAATCACGTGATCGTCATATATTCTAACCTAATTAGCACTGCATTCCGCCATTGTATACTCGCCACTTGGAAGTCCACAGCTGAACACGCATGAAGGAAATACTGCAATGTATGCCGGTTATATGTGCGAAGAGATATTTGATGCGCGTGTCTCACGCCTCAATCAAGCAAAGCACTAATACACAGGCGAAGTCCTTGAAAATTGCCAAGAAGTTAAACATTCGGAAAGCGTAGCTTCTGTGATTTCCCGAAATTATTTTCAAAGTTTATTTTAGAGTCTTTCCATCGTCTTTTCATCATGCTTTTATAGATGTCATTACGTGTTGTCACTTTAATATTACATTGCGTAAGAAACCGAGCCTATGATCACTTCGTCCATAGTACTCTGAAACTTGTCAATCATACTAAAGTTAATCTTAATGTATAAAATGAAGTGTCCTGGTACACTCACTCACTCACTCACTCACTCACTCATCAACGCACAGCCCAAACCGCTGGACCTAGAACCATGCAATTTTGAGGGAAGCTTCCCCTAGCGCCGTAGGCACCCACTAAGAATCGATTTTTCGAAATTCGATAATAAAGGGGGTGAAAAGGGGTGAAATGGTGAAATGTGTATTCAAAGAATCCCTGATAGCTTCTTAACTGGGAAAGCTCTCATATATTTTTTAACTTCGTAATTTTGCCCAAAGAAATGCACATTGGCAAAGTTTTCGATTTTGCGAAATTCGAAAATTAAGGGGATGAAAAGCCGTAAAATGTGTTCTTCATTAATCCGTGATTTCTTCTAAACCACTTCAGATAGTGAGATGTTTTTTCCCTTAAAATGGTGCTTACGTAAATATCTAAAAAGGATTTTTAGAATTTTTCGAAATTCATAGTTGAAAGCTCTTAAAGAATTAAAACGTGTTTTTAATTAATCCCACTTATCTCCTAAACCAGTGGAAATATTGAAATGGTTTTTACTTTAAAATAAATCTTACGTAAATATCAACAAAAATAATTCCAGGTTTTTTCGAAATTCATCCTTGTACTGCAAGCTGTTAAAAAATTAAAATGTGTTTTCAAATAATTATCTGTAGGCCTACCGCTTATATCCGTTGAGATATCGAGATTATTTTTTTTTGATAAGAATGAAGCTTATGTAAATATCTACAAACTAAATTCAAGATTTTATGAAATTCAATAATTAAGGATGTGAAAAGCAGTAAAATGTTACAGTTTCCCGAAAAAAGATAATGATCACGGATAAATAATTCAACAGTTGTTTCTTTTTGTGACCTATCCATAAATAAAACCTCTTTGGACTGTATGTTGTACATACGAAAGTATTATTACGGCCTTCCTTTAAAGATTCACTCAGATAATGTATAAAGTTTGTGGTACGGGAGGGTTGGGGTTACGGGTTCGTATCCCGTGCAATACTTTGCGATAGGAATTACAATGACATCATACGAGCATATAGCGCGCGCTCTTTTCACTGAGCTAAGACAGTTAATTATAGTTTACTGTTATTGAGTACGCTAACTGTTAAATGCCTTCATCACATATTTTATCCAGAGTTACTGTTCACATTACATAATTTCACGCGGGCAAAGCCGCAGCCGGCCAGCTTGTATAAACATAAATTAACTAAATGGAAACGTCTGCGCTCGAATGCTAAATATCTTTCCAGTTACTTCAGAAAAACATCCAAAATCAAACTGTACTCGATATTTCTTGTTATCTGTCAAACACCAAAACACATCCTCGAAATAGGCCTAAACAAGTTAACACGGGATCAGCTACCTATATATAGGTATTAGAAGTGTACGTTTAATGCATTGTTAGCATCGCTTCTCTTTTGTTATCTCTAGACAGCCAAAAAAAAAAAATTATAAGACGATGTACGTCTCATAAATATATTAAACCACTAATGGCACCAGCTTTACATGAGTGAGCACGTACACCATAGCTTAATAAGACACAGTAGCTCACAACACCTACTATATGCGTATGATACGCCAAGTTTGCAAGTATTGAACTTTGTTTTGTTTGCCTGTCCTTTAATTTTTAGTTCGATCAGCTTTATAAACGTTTGGGAGAATAGTTGTGATAATTTATAAACTTATATAGTTTTGAACAATCTTATAAAAATATATACTTGGACTACGAAAATACGTCCGATATTCAAGTGGATGATTTATATTACCCAGTGTGGTCTGTTGTCATCATTGTCGCTATTTTGCTAATGTTTCATTCTTAACTAACATCAATGAACTACATTATATTTTCACTAACAAAATTAGGATAAAAAAGACTAAACAAAACATTCTTCAAGCAATTTACGAAAATTTATTAAACAACTGTGACACTTTAAGAATGATAAAATAAACAGAGGCATATGATATTAAATATCATATTTTTACAAAATATTTAAAAATTATATAAATTTAAATTTAATGAATTTCAGAAAATATCGTGGATAGTTACATATGTTAATCAAACTGCAGAAGGCATACTCTGAGAGTTGTTTCCATGTCTTTTGGTGCGTATGCGAATATGTGTGCGCGCGCCAGGAAGATTTGTAACAGTTCAGCAGCCGCTAATTGGTGAAAAGAGCAACAACTTTTAGAATGGCCTCTCTGCACCAGCATTAACATACTGCATACCTGACTGCAGTATTTTAGAGTAAATGCTGTAACTCCAGCAAACAAGGGTGATAGACTAATAGAGCTTCCCACAAATTGTCACCCACATGATATTCGCTTAAATCAACAACTGTAACAGAAAACCCCTTGTACAAACACGGACACAGAATCAACAATAAATTATGAAAAGAGTCCCGGAAATTTCGCGAATTCAACTGAGGAGAGGTTGGATTTCTAAGTCATGTATATATCGGAAACTTTTCCGATTGGGTCACTGTTTATTAAACGTGACCTTGAGGACTCTGAACCAATGGAGGACATGCATAAAACACTCACGGACTCCCGCGCTAAAATCGTCAAATGTTCAAATGCTCACTCACTGGAGTAGCAGCCAATGTACAACTAGCTGCGGACAGAGTGTATACAACGACCTGGTGGTCGTTGAACCCGCGATATAACCGGGACTCTAATTATGAACAAAACGATGGGTATTCCTCGTACCTTGTATCTTCACCCGTTTTTATAACCTAGATAGAATGGGTACAGAATACAATGGTCACATTATGAGGTTGCACTGTTACAAAGACAAAGAGTGTTGATAGAGCTCTGACCCTGCGACGGGCGTTCACGGCCGTGAAAGAGATCATTACTGCTGCGCATCTTCCGCTGACAGGCAACATTGGAGAGCGGCTCTGAGTTCGGCAAGGGGTGGAGCAGAGAAAGGCGGTACATTAGAATGTAATGCGGTAATATCGGGGGAGGGGGAAGCATGTAAATGAGTTGCCGCTTAGTGCCATTAGCGGGCGACACAGGTCGCGGGACGCTAATGGAGGGCGCTTAACAAGGATGGATGGCCGTGGGATAGCCCGCGAGCTAAGCCTGCGCGGACCGCCATAGCCACGGTTTGCTGAACCGTAACACACAAAAGCTTGCCGAACCAACAGTAGCTCACGCCATTCTCATGGAACACGCAAACACATATAAGCGTGGCGTTTACTCTGACACAAGACTCTGCGCCCGCCCTGGTGGACAAGGAAGGTAATTAGATATTGTAAGGTAAGTGAGCTTTACGCCTCTTCGAACGCAAGGTTATTAGCAGAGACGGGAATAATTCGCGGGTTCACTGACGTGTAGGATAGCCTCCAAGAACATGTGTGTATTCAAGCAGACATTATCTGCTCACTGGCTGCTCGATGACGCAGTGATATGAGCCTGCATTTAGTTGCTTCTGTGCTACTGGCTGAGCATCTTCCAGGGAGTGTCAAATAAGTCACGTGCCAATTGGGAAAGTGGCATGAACTTACAGTTGCTGGAACTATAGCTTGGGGCCAAATGAAAACACTAATATTTCATGTCTCCAGTTATTAGAGACCGTGATGCACCACTTGACGCAATAGCAGGAACTGGGAGACAAATACGTAGAGCCAATGATTTTTGGTGAAAAGAAATTTGCAACAATTTGTTTCAGTGCCTTATATGTAGAAATAAGAAATTTCGCGAAAAGATTTTTGCAGCACTTTGTTTCAGTGCCTTACGTGCGCACCTGCATATCGGCTTTGTGGTCAGTGATCGAATGCCGTAACACCCAGCGTCTTGAAGTTAAACCCGCAAATCACAGACGTGATTTGTCGCAGTTATCCGTATACTGATTGGCACAGTCAAATGAATAACAACTCTTCACAAAAGACTCTTGTCAATAGCCATGCAGTTGAGCTGCAGGTTTGCACGTAACACACTGAAACAAAGTGGGGCAAAAATATTTTCACCAAAAATTCCTGTCCCTACTTATATGCATACCTGCAAATCTGATTTACGGTCAGTGATAGGACGTTTTTAACTCTCAGCATCTCGGAGTTCTACCCACAAATCACAGACGTGTGGTGTCGCAGTAACCTTGTCCTGATTGGCACATTCAAATGAGCGGCGCTTTTGCACTTATATATTTTCTCAATAATCACGAATCAGAGTTGCAGTTGTGCACGTAAGACATTGAAATATGTTGTTGCGAAATGCTTGTCACCAAAAATCACTGGCTCCACTAATCGGCCACAGCAGTGGTCTACGACTCCACACAATCATTCAACTGGAGCGATTTCGGGAAACCATGAAAAACTGAAATTAGGATGTCTGGGGCAAGTGAATCCAGCATGTTACAGTTGCCCTAACTCGCTTGCTCTGTACTATGCATTCTTTGGCGTTAAGTACCTCTGGGGTACTTGGTTACAACCTCGGCTCTCTGTATCCGTGTTGGTGGAACACTTGTAGTGTACAAGGCGGATGGCCTCGGCTACCAACTGCTCGAAAATATCGTTATTGTAGATGATAATGACACTGATCACTTTGGACGATTTACCGGTGAATGGACGAACCTGCTTTAAAACTCGGAATATGTATATTGCATGTTTTCGTACTTGAAAAATATTTTTCAGGTCCTGGCTAAATTTATACGACAAAATTAGTCCAATTCCGGAGTCTGCAAATTGAATCCAAGAAATATTTCGATCTATACAGCATTCGGTAACTGAACTCTATCTTGTCCGTGTTCGATGACTTGGTGGGTTTAGAATTTATTATTTCCGAAGAAAATATGCACATAAATGTAGCAATAAAAAGATGAAAAAAAGTCACTGCTGATAAGTAAAACTACACGGACCTCTGCAGACGCGAGCCGCTCTAGTTTTTTTCAACTGATGCTGACAAGGGGAGATGCCAGTTTCACTCCTGTCTGGATTGCGCATGTTTCACCTTGTTATTTTATTGAAGATGTGATATGTTTCACAATCGTCAATACAATGCACTACGTTATATTCCAGGAACTACATCGTTCACACCTCTCATTTTTGGCACATAGCAGACAATCACGATATTCTATTTTCTGGTTAGTAATTTACAAATACAACTTGTCACTGACGTGTGCTAGGTAGGTTATACTATGAAGCTGCTCTGGTAAACAGCAGTACTAGTTGAATGATACACCTCTTGTTACCGACATCAACAGCACTTTCAATCGTTCGTATTATACGAGCCGGAATCCAGGAATCGAGGAGAGGACCAACTCTTGACCAAAAACATACCACGAAACAATTATAATTCGCTATTATGATCCTAGAGACCAACATGACGAAATTTTTCGCAACATGGCGTAGCCAATCAGACGTAGATGATGGTCACCGCACCTAATGACTTAGAGAACTTAAATCAACGAGATTATTTGAACGTTTCACTTCCGCGAATAAAGCTACTTGAGCTGGTTTTCCAATGTGAATTTTCTTCGTGGAGTGATCGAGAGAGAGAGAGAGAGAGAGAGAGAGAGAGAGAGAGAGAGAGAGAGACATCGCAGGTCTCTAGCACTGGTGAGGGGTGATGTATGGAGCAGTGTCGGAATAATAGGGCGGGGGAAACGGGAGATCCCCGAGAAAATCCGCCAACCAGCGGCATCGTCCGACACGATTCCCACATGCGAAAATCCGGAGTCCGAACCCGCCGGGAATCAAACCCGGTTCGCCTTGGTGGGAGGCGAAAGGTCTGACCCCTCGGCCACCGCGGCCCTGTGGAGTGATCGAGTAGTGAACTTGAGTCGAGTTAGAGCTCACTTTACAATGCACTTTAACATTTTGTTGTACTTTTGCTTTGAAAATCCTTGAGAACCCAGTTTCCAAATAAATAATATATATATAAGGTTATCTTGTAAAAAGAAATAAAAATTATGTGATTGTAATTACAAGGTACAGCCTTGTATTTGTACTTCCAATGACGGGAAATGAAAATTCAACTATTAATATTATCGTGATCTTGAAAATGAACAGATTTACAGTAATTCTTAAACAGACAATTCTTACGTATAATATACGGGAAAATAATTAGTGAACGACGCCCTAACGTTTGCTAACCGTTCACCAATTCAACTGATTGGTCCTTTTTACATATACGAAATACATTTTAATTATTTAACTCTCTTAATATTATAAAACGTATGTATATTCACTTCATTCCAGCAAAACACGTAACAAAGACTGTGGTTTGTAAGTAATTTACAATTTCCGACAAAGCCGTGATTTTGGTTGATTACAAAAATTTCCAAAGTTATCCTTCAAAGGAAATTCACGCAACTTTAGTCTAATAACGTCAAAATAAAACTCGACTTTTAAAAAGGTTTGTCAAAATACAAACATATTCTTTATATATATATATATATATATATATATATATATATATATATATATACACACACACACACACACACACACACACTAGCAGTCCCACGCGGCTTTGCTCGCGAGTATTATTCGTAACTGATAATATTTACTTTAAATGAAAAAACTCTTTGTACACAAAATTGATACGTCAGTCATCAAGTGTTAGAATGTCCAAGCGGCTAGTTGAACTAATTCTGCAGCAGGATAAGTAGCTGTATCTGCCCACGCGAAAAGCAGTCTTAAGTTTGTCCCTGCCACTAACAGCGACTTCGCTTGGGCCTTATTTATAGCCCTGCCAATTTGAGGTTGTGGGGTAACTACAGACACCTAAGGTAAGAGGTTAATCGAATGAAAAGCATCTGTTTACCCTGTGCACAACCATTGGTGATGGTGCCCTCAATTATATTTTTTCAAAATATTCACTTTAACTTTATTGCATTACAAAGTTTTAGTGGGTAAAAGTTTCGCGGAAACGTATTTGGTGCCCCAAACTTAAGATTAGTGAGATGATATATTGTCGGTTTACTGCCAAATGTGACAAAGTCAAAATGAGATAAAATTATAAAAATGCTAGGAATATGTATATGTTGTTCACAAACAATTGCCCAAGTTTAAAGTCTATTCGTCGTTTCGTACTGTTGTGTCACAGTATAGTAACATACCTCATTTTGTTAATATCTACAATTTAATACTGTTTTTAAACTAAATAGCATTTATGACTTATCACTTTTGGCAGTATACCAATTATATGTCAGCTGTTATTGTAGAGGTACCTAAGTGGAAAGCGAACTGCAATTTTACCCCTTTTAAAGACTACATGTAAATTGCACTAATTCGATCTGCCTTGTAGTTTTTGTGTGTCAGAATTGAACGTTCGCACGCAGCTTTTAACGGAATTCGAGCCCAGAAACTCCCGGAATTTAGACCTGAGTGACAAACAACTGCGTCACGTAACGTCGAAATAATTCATGAAAATAAAATTTCTTGAAAAAAAAAATATATATATATCTGTGTCCTGGGCTCATAGAGGTTGTACAACACTACGTCTCGATAGGTTACTGTAGTGAAATTCCTGTATAAGTTGTTTCTCGCTGCTCGTTCCTGCTTTTAAGGATTGTCTGCCTTGAATATTGACCAACTTAGTTTTATTCTCAATAATCCCGTTTCTTATAAAAAAAATTACACACATAATTTTTAAATATTTACGTAAGCATCACTCTGACGTGAACAGCACCTCAATTTCGCTACTGGTTAGATAGATATCGTGGGTTCATGGAAAACAAATTTTGTGCTTTTTCACCCTTTTGGGTGTCGAATTTCGAAATATTTTAAATTTACATCTTAGACATTTGTGTAAGTATCCAACTGAAGTGTAAATCACGTCGCTAGCCCGCTCAGTCGAATCAAAATCGATCATTCACTAAAAAAACACATATCACCCCTGCACAGTATTGAGAAATCGAATTTCGAAAAATATTAAAACAGTTTTGCGATAATTTCTGTAATCATCATCCTGAATCAAAAATTAATTGCATATCTCGACGGGTTCGATAGATATCGATGATTTATCTAAACACATTCAAGGTCTTTTCACCACCTAAGAGAGTAAATTTCGAAAAACCATTGAATCACGTTTTAGAATACTTTATTGGTATCTCGTGGACGTAAAAAACACAACATTAGCCCGCTGGGTTCAAGATATATCGACGATTAATTGAAAACGCTTTTCACCACTTTTCACCCCTTTTCAGGTCCTTAGGAGGCGAATTTTGAAAATTCCTGAAATTACTTTTTAGGTATTTGAGTAAGCATAAATCCTAAACAAAAATCACGTCGCTATATAAAAAGCAATTTTTTAACCAGTTTAGGGCCGAATTCGGAAAATATATTTTAAATGGTACTTGGGATATTTTACAAAAGCACCAATTTGAAGCAAATAGCACTTCGATATCTCGATTGATTCGATAGATATGGAAGGATAATCGAAAACACATTTCACATATTTTCACCCATTTAAATAAAGAATTTCGAAACGTCTTTTAGTCCTGCCATATACATTTGTAAAAGTAACCAATTACAGTTAAAATCACGACGATAGCCAATTGTGTTTCAAAGCTGTAGACGATTCATAAAAAACTCATTTTGCCCCTTTTTACTGCCTGGGGGTAGAATTAAAAAAAAAAAAACGTAAAACTACTTTTTGGGTATTTACGTAAGCAATATTTTGAAGTGAATATCAACTCTCTATCCCAAAGGGTCAGATACATATCGATCCTTGATTGAAAACACATTTAAGGTCTTTTCACCTCCTTAAATGTTGAACTTCGAAAAATCCTTAAATTGGCTAATATGCATTGTTACGAGTGTCCTATTAACGTAAAAATCACGATGATAAGCCGTCGGGTTCGAGCTCTATCGACGTTTCTTCGGAAACACATTTCACCCCTTTTCACCCACTTAGAGGTCGAATTTCGAAAAATCCCTTCTTAGTGCTCGCCTACGACCTGAGGGGAACCCCCACAAAAATTTTCACGATTATAGGTCCAGTGGTTTGGGCTGCAGTTTGATATGTCAGTCAGCTTTCATTATATATATATATATATATATATATATATATATATATATATATATATATATATATATATATATATATACACACACACACACACGCACACATTTTTTTTACAAAAATAAACAAACTGTGCAGCGTAAGCTGCTGCAGTTGCTGGGTAATATTAAAAAAAAAACTTATGATCCTCCACCAGTGGTGACATTAATAATAGAGATTTTGTTTTATTACTATTGTTTAAAAAGAAGTTAATTAACGCGTTCTCAGGCCGCAAAGCACATTCAAACAGTACAGAGGCCTTATCAGCGACGAATCGTACAATTCAGAGGTCTATAACGTTTAACTCGCAACCGGAAGATTCGAAAAATTAGTTTATCCACTTTCGAAAAATAAATATTTTTCAATGCTGAATTCTCCTTCAGCCACGCTCGTACCGCAAAGAAGAGAGACATATAAACGTGAATGCGGCCGCAAGCCGAGAGGTCGGCCGAACAGAGCCGCTAATACATTTACGCAAATAACGGCTGGTTGGTCGGAGTGGCTAGTAAGGGGAATGAAGGGGGTGAGGTGGCATAACTGTGAGCGAGCCATGAGCGCAGCGTCAGGGCAGCGAGTGATTCGATTGGGAGTGGTCCGTCACGGCTGTACCGGGAGGGTTGGAGCGTACATAGGCGTTGGCACACGCCCCACGAAGGGCTGAATTCAGTACATCAAAGGCAGCACCACCGCCCACTCCCTCCCTCAACAACCTGCCCACTGCCGCGCGGCATCCGCGCCGGAAACTGGAAATGGTAACGTATCCGACGACGGCAAGGGGATCGCAGAGCGACGCAGTAAAAAAAAAAAAAAAAAACCTGCACCGTACCCTCCCTTCATGCCTCAATCCTGGCGTGTGATTAACCGTTCCGAAATAATAACCCAGGCTCTGCAAAGCTTTCAGAGAGGGCTCCCACGAACGGCAACGAAATTTTCGCGAGAAAACAAACGTGTATGCAGGGTCGGTATCGATATGATACGCCCGCAGCCTTCTTTTGTTCTCCGCTGCTCGATGGTAGCCGTTTGTCAGTTTTAACGAGCCCGCTCGCCGTTAGGACAGGCGGCTCCCGCCTCTCATTGAACGCTGGCGAGTCGTGAACTGACGTAACAGTCGTTTCTTTAGCTGCTTCACGATTAATTAAACACTTTTGTAGCCAAACTATGAAAAAAATACCGTGATGCAAATATGCGTACTGGGTGATTCACGAGGAGTTGCCGCCAAACACAGGGCTTATACCTTATATCCTATACATGTATGTCCCTGGCAGTTGCCCAGCAACGTATAGTTTACCAACTGTGCACATTTCACTCAGGATGGCATAAACAATCTGCACAATTCCTGAGACGCTTGATTGGTGTGATTTATCCGCGACTGTTGATGCTCGAATACAAACAATACGGTCTGATAAAACATTACTGATTTACTTCTGAATGTTAGTCATGTTTCGAATTACTCTGAAAATACTGGTAATTGGACCCTCACATTTCTTGATCCAAATGAAGTAAGGAATAAGTACACCTTGCAAATCAGCCTGTATATGATGTTCCAATATTCCTTTCAACCTCCTCCCGTTTTCTTGTGTACGAACGAGTGCCGTAATGTAATCAAGTGCACTGGTTCCTGTGAATTGTTTTTAAACGAGATTAGTTGGTTGAATATACACCCTGGATAAACAAACATTTTAGCTACCGTGAAATGACATTAATTTTGACAGATTTCAGGTCCTAGTCATTTAATAATCAATGTTTACATGCCACCCATTTTGTATGTGACATCTTCCAGGAATGGGTGTTATATTAGGGATGTAATTAAACAACACATATTTTTACTACCCAATACGGGAGTGCTGATATCAGCAGTAAATGCCATCGTTTCTGAAACGTTTCCTTTATAATACCTCCACTGATTGTCGTACGCCAGGATTCGAATATGTGCATGCTCAGAATATGTTAATTTCGTAACTGTTACCTTATCTCAAACAGTAATTTCACACTATATACACGTAGAAGTAATTTCTTAGATTACTTAGCCATCCATGTAACATTGAAATTACAACCACGCTCAGAAACGTAACACTGGAAATTAGCAGTAATTATTTCTTGAAGATTGTGCTAAAAACTGCGGCATCATAACCTCTCATGTATGTATGCATGCTTCCGCACCTAAAAGTGCATGTGCTGAAGTTATTTGTTTTTTAAAATTTAAATATAATCGCTTACAAGTAAAGTACATATCTAGATATTTCTGTGGTGTTCGGGTAAAGTGGTATAACTCGAAAAACTGAGAAAATTATTCTACAATTTATGTTCTACGTCTGGGTAAAAGGCTATAACTTTAATTGTTATGGGAACGTAAAAAATAAAATTTGGAAGTATGTTTGTTCCATTATACACAGTAGAACTCGAACTTTCGTCGTCGAATTACACAAAACGCCATTTTTTTACTTATACCACTTTACCCAAACACCACAGATTTGTACCCAATTACCACATCTCTTTGCAAGTATGAAGAATTATTCAATTCCTTTTACCTACCCATCTCCACAACCACGAGTTTTCCCAACGAGAAAATATAGTTGGTACTCGTGTGTTACTGCTACAAATTATGTGTGCAATTGTCTCTGTACTGTCATCTTTAAACACAGTGTAGGCCAATGAGCCTACAACATGCCGGCCACGAAATGTGATTTCATACACTCAAGCGGTCGAGGTATTGTCGCACTGGAACAACAGAGAACTGGGGCAGCGTCGTGTTGTTATATACTCGGCCTGTCAGCCACTATAAACGAACAGCTACCGCGGTCTCATTAGAGAAATGGCTGCCTGTCCGCTCGCTCGTCAATTGTTGCATTACGGTCAACCGCCTATCTGCTATTGTACAGCGCTGTAGAGCTCGTACATTACATACCTTGTGTGCATCTATTTACAGTCCACACACAAGTGAAACTTTCTAAACACGAGTCGGAAATGTTTCGTTCAGCTGGTGATTGTTTTTTATTATGGTGCCGGGAAAAGTAACTGCTGGCTACAAAAAATGTGATCACTTTCAGAATTTTGTTTCAGGAACAACTGCCCAGAATTAATGGTGTTTCTTAACAATTAAAATATGACTGCAGTGAACAGGAATACTTAACTGTAAATTACTAGCGTATATTATTTTTATGTTATTTTTGATAGGTTACACAATATCTACCTTCGTTGGAGTAGGACTGAATCCACGATATCTTCACTTACTCTGCTGTAGTGCTACGTCTGTTGTTTTAAGTTGTATTTTTGAACCTTTTTCGTATGTGTTTGCATTGTCAATGTAATTGTAATGAGATAACTTCAAATTGTGGCAATGATTACAGATACATAGATTTAAACTTCATAGACTTTTTTTCTTCTGATATGTGAAGCAGAATTCACATGGGCCTGAGTATGCAACAAAAACCTCCAAAATTTAAAATTTGTTACGAGTATCAGTTCGACCTTTTGTGTGCGTTGACGGCATCAATTGAAACTTTGTGAACTGGCCTTTCAGCAAATAACAATGCATAAAAAATATTTTTAAAAGATGCTAACTTCAAACATTTTAATGGCTTCCAGCAGTGCAAAGCCTCTCTGCTCTACAAAGTTTTAGGTACCGCTAGGTGGGGTTACTTTGCCATATTATGGGGTAACATTACACCACATTTTTTTTCATTTAAAATAACTGTTAGCATCCACAGTACACAACAGTCATAAACGCAATTACTTTAATGTAAATAGTGTTTTAGTACATGTATTTAAAAATAAATTAATGGGGAGGCGGAAAGTTACCCAGAGGGGTGCAAAGTAACCTAATTTTACGGTACCTTTGACAATTCATTTAATTAAGATGGTACAACTGTACAGATATTGGCCGTGATCAAGTGGTTACATCGAGCGAGGTGGCACAACGGTAACACGTTGGACTCACATTCCGGGGAACGCGATTTGATTCCCGGCACCCTGATTTCGTGCTTTCATGGTTTTCTGAAATCACTCCAGGCGAACGCTGGGATGATTTCTTAACCTATGCCATGACCGAATCCGTTCCTTTTTCCTACTCCTTTGTATTATTGTGTGTAATCGTCTCTGATGACCTCGCTGTCGATAAGTCCAATAACATTTTTAAAAAATTTATTAATTAAATAGAATAGTTTAAGACGCGATACTTGTCGTTTATGAATTCAAACATTAAATAAGTATTTTTCCCGTCACGTTCATAGTAATTTCTTTACAGAACATAGAAAAAACGCCTCGTCTAAAAGCGAAATTTTTACTCCATTTGGCGAAATAAACTTTGAGTTAAAGTGGTGTTTTTTTTTTTTTAATTTCAAAATATTTTTAGTTGAAGTATAGTTATCGGTTCTATTGAATTTTCGTTATAAGTAATTACGTAACTGAATTTAAAGTAAATACACGTACGCCAGAGTCAATGTACATTTCCACGTTCTCTTAAGAGCTCTGCCTACCAGAAAGTCCTGCCGACTGCAAGGATATGGAGTTACAAGTTAAATTATATTCGGGGGGGGGGGGGCCCAATCACCTTTCAAGACATCGTTTTCGGATAAGAACAATTTTTCTGCATCGAAATAAGATAACAACCATAATAATAATAATAATAATAATAATAATAATAATAATAATAATAATAATAATAATAATAACAACAATAATAATTATAATAATAATAATAAATAGTCTTTTTACTGTCGCGAAATTAAGGCATTGTCGCCTTCTCTTACACTTAACCACCAACCAAAGGAATCGATTATACTTAAAATTGCATAATATATTAAACATTATGATGACATTTGCTATGTTAATACACACGGATGCATATAGTACTTCAAACATGATAAGATATATGTATATATATAACAATCGCAAATGTACTTTCGTTACAGTCGCTTATTCCTTAACCTCATTGTAGGGATTGTTAGTTTCTTTGAAGCTCGTAAAACCATTCTCAATTAGCGCATTTACAACGTTGACAAATTGTTTTGGCATATTTTTTTTTAAATATATTAATAGATTTAGTACTTCTCGCATTCTGTGGTAAAGAATTACATATTTTAGTAGCTATAGGAATAAAAACGTGAGAATGTTTGTGAGCAGGCGTTTTCGTGTGTTTTTCGAGAGTGAAAATACTTACACATTCATAGTTTTTAGGATATTGAAAACGGGTTAAAATGATCTTGTAGCAGTGTCGGCTGCACAGGTACGAACAAAAAAAAAAAATCCTTGGTGGCGTAAATGTAGGCTTGATGGATGACTAGCTACATCACATTTAATATAGCATGTAAATTCCGTGGTTTTCTGAGGAAGGCAACACCTTTAAGAATGTATGAGTGGGATAAAATCATAATTTTATGTTTTTATGAAACAGCGTTAGTTTTGTAGACGGTACTTTTGCGTATTACGCTGCAATGCAAACAGTGAAAACCAATTTACTTACTTCAGTGAAATTATTCACAATGAAATAACATGTATGTAACAAAATATTAAAATAACTCTCAGTGAAATTGCTGAATTTGCAACTTCTTTCCTGTACATTAGAGACTTTTCAAAAATTAAATATATTACTTTGCGTGTTTCTAAGCTTTTTATTACGTAGCCCATTGGTTGCCAGTTGTATTTAAAAAATACTAAATTTAACATTTAATGAAAATTATAATTTTCTGAATTTTTTAAAAGTACATAACATATTTCAATGCATTTTTACACGTCTTGATACTGACACATTTCTTCAAAATGAATTACTTAATTTTGGTAAGTCAGTACGTCAGCTTCTCTAGGATAAAACCGTTTTAATAATTTGGACTTTGATATGCCATTATTCAAAAATTATGAAATCCTAAGAATTTTTTCATTACAGTAAAAATAGTCACAATGTATGTATTCGAAACAAATCACGTCACGTACAAATATAAAAATTACTAAAACAACTAAAATTTTTGGTGAACTCTCCGCAGTTTTCGTCACAATTTTTTTTAATTTTTTTATTTGTACCAGATATTTTTTTTATTTTATAGATAAAATGTGACTAAATTGGCCCTTATGAAATTTTTTTATCTCTCATAGTTTTGTGTAATTGCTTGTTGAAGTCATATTTTGCATGTTTCCGTTATAAGGACTGCACTAAAACCAACTGACATACCAAACTAAAAAAATCACAGTGGATAAAGACATTGCAGACTACAATGTCATAATGCTCGTTAAAATAAAGAATAAAATTTATTAGTTTTAAATAAAATATTTAATTTTTAAAATTTTTATTTTCAGTTTCAGCATTTTTTATGCCCAGGCCGTTAAATGGCATGCAGACTTCGGCCGTTACTACATTATCCGAGAACTGTTCACCTGGGTTTGGCGATTACTGCTTAGGAATAGCATTCAAAGAACATTACACGAGTGAATACACAATTCAGCTCCACCATTCAACTCTACAGTTTATTTTCACGCTGCCGAAAATGACGGAAATGGGTGTTTAGCGGACTTTTTTTTATGGAAATCTTCACGCAAAATCTTTTCAGAGGCATAGCATGTACAATACACACAGTTATCTTAAATATTACGTCATAAAATGATAGTACGCCATTGAATGTCTCGTGGAGACGAGTTGTCGATTGCACGCCAGTTCAGTGACTTGCGCTTAGAGGCTAGGGACAGACATGATGTGTGTGCTATGTCGCCCTTAGCGTTCCACACTTCCAGGCCTGGAACGCGCAAAATACGTTCACCCAGGTGGCCACCGTTAAGTATTTATACTCTTATTCCATACCATAATAATTGTGGAAGCTGTACAAAAAGCATGAGCCTACACGGCACATGCCAAAGTTATTAACTAGGAGAAAGAAAGTTGTCCTACGATGTGTGTGGATCATCAGATACCGGCGTTCATCAACGTCCTTTTAAACATGAGTAGTTCCGCCAATTGTCTTCACACATTTATATTATAATAATGTATTTCACATACTTCACCGAGCTCAAAAGTTAACGTCTAGGGATACAATAATACTTCTAAAATTATACTTTTCGTGCAGGTGATCTTCAAACATACTCACTCTACAGTCGGCAACATAAACAACGACAACAACGAATTCACTGGAACACTCAGCAAAACGGAGGTTTTCAACGGAACTGACTGTTTGGCATATTCAAAAAGAATCGACGGAAACGACACGCGACCATGATACAGTTTAACGGCTTGTACGCAAAACAGAAAATCGAAGGAGCTGTGTCTAATCAACATTTACTATCGCACCTAATTTAGTTTAGGGACGCCTTACGAAAATACTTCTACACGTGCGTAATCTGCTGGAGATCAGAGTGAACATGTAGTAAAAAATCAGGAATTACCAGCGAGTAAGTTAATTTTTCTCGGTTCATTATCTATCTTTGATGAGTTCCGTTAGGAAGTCTCCCACAGGAAAATATTTTGGCAAGTACAAAATATTTGGTTGGTATTCACCCAGAAAAATTTATTTTATACTCACCACAAAATCATTTTGCTGCCACCACTTAAATAATGGGGTCACCAAAAATTTATTTGTGTTTACTACAAAATAATTTGGGAGAGAAGACTTTGCTACAAAATATTTCTTTCAGTGTAGCTTAGGCTCCAGTGATAAAACTCTAAAAAGCTGACTGCTGGAACAGATGCCTCAGAAACTGTTTCGGACTGTAGAAAAAATTAGTAAACGACTATCTATGTAAATACACACTACACTATTTAATCAGCTTGCATTAATTATGCAGAGTACAGCCTTAGTTTATAATAACTGAAATTAAAGTTTGCAATCCACTGGTTACAGTACTGGCGCAACTTTCCAATCAACGTTTCGCCACATTCTACCAGGGTTTTAATCTTCTGCAAATTCCTGACTGCCGTTGATGTATTTCGTTCGTATTGGTTCTCCGAACTCGTATTTCCAGCTTTCACCCGTGTTATAGATAATTCCAGTGCATAGCGTGTCTCCATGCGCTTCTCTTTGTATCAGACTGACATTAATCTACATTTTCCGTCCATCTCTAACTAAAACCGGCATACACTTTACGTTCCCGCAAGATTGATGGAAACTTGTTATTTCCTGTTCTGATTGTCGGGTACCATTCGATTTTATCATCACTAGAGCTTATTGGACAAATTAGTTTCTTCGCTGACGTACAACCGGCAAACAGTTGTAATAAGAGTGGATTGATTTTTTTACGCCCCGCAGCTAATATACGAGCGGAAAACAAATTAAACTATAGCAGAGGGTCTTGACTATAAACGATACGGCACGTTAATTGTTCGCCACGGGTTCGAACCGGTAAACTGCTGACAAAAAATTAGTCTTAAAAGGGCTAACACTCGATGTGTGATGCCATATGTTGACATATTGTCGAAAATGCGAATATATTAATTTCCACCTGTGGTGATAGTATGTAAGCCGTAAATAGTTATTGCAATTTTGGAGTAACCTATAAAATAACTGTAAAATCGAGATTTCCGATTTAAACTTTTTGGGCATTTAGACCT